>CM044116.1:12672460-12757227 GCA_024174645.1 Lemna minuta
TCGCCACCAAGACAGATAGCACGGCGCCGGAGGAGCCCGTTGCGCGGGCGGATCTATCCGCTTATCTTTGTTTCTTTATTATTAACTTTTTGACCCGCACATGTTTAAACGGGTCCTCGCTTATTTCCCTCTTCCTTTTAGGCTTTCGGGTGAGTTCTTCCCTTTTCGGGATCCCATTCGTGAAGCCCTTTCTTTTGTGAACCTTTATTTTCTATGAGTATTTTGGGTTTTGGGTTGTGGGCCTCAAGTGGGCCCTTTCCCCTCTCGGCCCATTATGGGCTCTATAAGAGGGGAAGGGACCCCCCCACAAACCCTAGCCGTCATTTGAAGAAATAAAGGAGTGTTCTCTCTCTCAAGTGCCTGCTCAAGGAAGGCCGGGGAAGGAATCCAACCGCCGCCGCCGCACGCCTCCGTGCCGCCGCCGCCGCCGCGACGACCGCCGCCACTCCTTGCCCCGGCGACGAGGATACCATCGTGCCGCCGCTGCCATTGCGCCGCCGCTGCCGCCGCCCTTAAGCCGCCGCTGACGCCGCCCTCGTGCCGCCGCCGCCGCCGCCATCCCCACCACGCACATCCCTCCTCCATCCTCCTCCAGCTCCTTCTCCTCAAGTTCTCCATCTCCGACGAACCTCCAGACCTTCCCTGTCTACCCCTGCTCCCTCTCCTCCCCGTCGCACGACAAACCCCCTCCTCTCCGATTTTCCACCTGCCACGATTCTCCGTCAAAACCTCCCCACATTTCCGCAGCTTTCTTCCCCCCCCGCGATTTTTTCCCGTTCGCCACATTCTCCTTACCGTCCTTCCTCCCCGAGCGCATCCCGTCTCCCGAAACTCCCGAATTCCTCTCTCAATCTCCTTCTCCTCCCGATTCATGATCTACCACCCCGAATTCCATCCCTCTCCTCCACTCCTCGACCCTTCCGCCCATCCAAATACGGACACGAATCACCGTCGTCCCTTACCCTGCCAAATCCGGAAATTCTATCCGTCCTGGTCACCCACTCCTGCTCCCCAAAATCCTGGAACCCTTCCACAACTCCCGATTCTTCCATGCTCCCATGATTTCACCCTCCCTTCCACCATCCCGATTCCCAGCCCTTTCCAATCACCTATCTCCCGATTCCCGATTCCACACCGCCCGACAACAATTCCAACCTGCAGTCTGCCCTTCCCCAATTCTAGCATTTCCGCAAGTACCGATTTGAAGACCTACCTTCTGCATTTCATCTCCGCAAATTCCGTCGCCGAGTTTCCCTCGGCGTGGACCTCACCCCTCACCTCCCCAGTGATATAACTCCATTCCCTTACCCGAAATTTCATTCACCCTTTCTCGTCCCCGGTTCATCTTTCGCGCTGCAAACCTGCGCTTTGACGAATCCATTTCCGCGGAGTTCACGCTTCGCGAAACTCAATTTACCGCAGACTCCCACCTGCAGCGAAATTAACCACGCTCCCTCGCGCCGCAGAATTTGCTCTGCCGCACGCTCTTGTCGGTACCACACCTCTGCCCCGTCAACTTCCACTTCCCGTGCCCTGCCAAAATTCCAGCCACCACACGCCTGCCCCGCCTCATCGCCGTGCCCGCCCCACCCCCGCCTAAGGACGACTTCAGCCCAAAGCTGCCCTTAATTTCCAGTCAAATCCCCTTCCACGCCCGCCCGACATCTTCCCTTCGACCCTACCATCCACGTCAACCTCGTTCAGTCTTCCGGAATTGCCACCTTCACACCGTGTCATCGAACCTCCCAGCTCGCGAAAGTTCATCCACCCGCGATCTGCTACCCCGTCTGGACCGCCCCCCGCGAAATCGCGTCCCATAATCCCACTTAGAGATTCCGCCCACACGCGTTCGTGATTGCCTCACCTTGCAGAGGTCCAGTCGCCCACTTCCCGGCGCCCTGCTCAAGTCAACCCAGCATTGCGAGTGTGAACTCGTCTATCTCCCCACTCCCGTCCATCCCGCGCCGCCAACGTTCGCCCCCGTGACTGGCTTCTCAAACCGTGAACGCCCCCGCCCGATTTGCACCGACTGGTTCGCCAGCACCGTCTACAGGTTGCTCTCCCGTTCAACTTCACCCGCGTCGAGGATTCCGCTCTTCCCCGACGACGTCGATCCTGCCTACCTCTTCCCTTTGCTGACCGTCCATGCCACGTACGATGATATCCTTCATCATGACTGACTGGGTACCCCACCCCACAGGTTAGCTTCAACCCCTCTTTCAAGTTAATTACTTTTTGAAGCGTTTCCTTTACTCGTCTCCACCGCCGTCGGACGACGTAGGTAGGGTAGTACGACTATAGGTTCGAGACTTTTCATGTGTACGTCAGGTCTGACACTGAGCATGAGCTGCAGGTTTGGCTACTCCACGACAAGCCACTCCATGCCTCCGGACGTTGATCGAGAGGATCTCACCCTATCCATCATCCTGAGTTTCCCCGGGTCACCCGGAGCCGACTCCGCTGATCGGCGCGCCTGCTTGCACTTAGGTTAGGTTAGAGATCGTATTTAGAGTCTAGGATTTGCCTACCCATAGGTTAGGGTTGACCGGCTACCTCCGGTCAACCTCAGTCCCATTGATCAGGCACGAGGGTTTTCACCCACCGTGTCTGCATCAGTTACCCTTTTGGTTCTTCGGTGTTTATCACCTTATGTTCGTGTTCTTCCCCCGTATCTCCATCACTTCCTCTCGCATCTTCTTCTCTTCCGAGTTCTATCTCTCTTTCTCTCCTCCCTCCATTCTGTCGCTTTCACCCATCTCCTGTCAGAGCAAAACCGAGGAATTATTTACCGTGAAGAGCAAATCCGAAGCATAAACTTTCCGAGTCCTACATGTAATATCCTCGTTCCTACAGTGTTGATAGTTCATTTCCGAAGTCATAAGTCCAACACGTCGTTCTCTCTCCTTCCGCTCCGTCCATCCCTATCATAATCTCCCTTTCCACCGCGTCGCTTCTAAACCCTCATTCTCTCCTCTATATCTTACCTCTCTTCTCTCTTAAAATTATTATTTATCTTCTATTATCTCTATATCACGTATATCTCTTATCTCTTATCTCTCCCCGCGTCACACTCTTGTTATTCTTTAATATATTATTATATTCTCCTCCTTCCTATATTCTATATTTTATCTTCACTATCCTCATTATTCTTCCTCCTCATCTCATCAATTACCTAATATTCTAATCATGGTAATATCTATCCTAAATATATTCTACATTCATCATCCTTCTCGTATATTCATTAACCCATATTATTAAACATTCATAGTGATATCATTCATAGGTCCTCCCATAAATTTGTAGGATCATTCATACATATCACTGTTTTCAAAATATCCTACATCACTCTCACACCACCACGTGGCGCCACTCGGGCGTCTGCGTGGACTCGCGTGCCCTTGCCACGTGTCTGCGCCACCTCCGTGCGTGGATCCACGCTGCGCTGCCACGTGGCCTTGCGTGCGATGTAGCATCCGTACGGGTCCCCGTGCGCCATGTCATCTCCGCGGGTCCTGTGGAGATAAAACCCCTTATTTGCCTTTTTAAATAAGGAAATAAATATGATAAAAAAATCAAATACAATCCAGATAAAATCCAGGAAATTCATAAATCAATAACTTTAAAAATATAACTCCTTTTTAATTCAAATTTTCTCCATTGTCTCACAAATTTATTCATCTTTAATATTATACCACCAAAATGTAAATTCAAACAAGAAAATGGGATGGATTGAAAATAATACTAACTCATTTATTAAGAATTCTCTCTTTTAATCATCCAATCATTCTTTTCTTGGAATTAATCCTTTTAATCATCTACTAAAGTCAAAGTAAGGTAATTAATTTCTATTTATTTAACCTTGAAAAAGATTAAACATTCATAAAGCACATAATTAACCCTAATTAATGCATTAATATGGACTTTAGTAGAATGGCATACCAATGGAGAAAATTCATGAAAACTATGATAACATGCATCATAATCACATAAAATAAGCATGACTATGAGTTAAATAAGATAAGAATTCAAGTTAAATATGCATGTTATCAAGCGGTTTGACCAGAATACTTAAAGGAGAGAGAACACCAAATCAACGACCAGAAATGCTCCTAACTAAAATCACGATATCTCATGATCCTGATCAAGTTAGGGGTTGAAATTTCTTGTGCATGATCATCGCTTCAAACGGAACAAATCTGTTGCCTCTAGCATTGGCTAGCCATAAGGAAATGAGGTAGCAATTGATCATTCTTCATGTATGGAACATCATTTTAAGTGAGTTTCTTCTCTTTTCTTTTTATTCTTCATGTTGAATGCAAGTTCGGGAGAAAGGTACAAGTTCTCAAAGGTATGTTTTGATTAGAGAGCATCATTAGCGTGTGTTATCATCACGAATCCTTAGATTATGATCATTTTCTATCCATCTTTTGTATTTTCCTCATCTGTTTATCAACATTCTCACATTTTAAAACTCTAAAATCACTTTTCCACCATTGATCTAGGTTTTCCAATCTTCGCAAAGATTTTGGAAGTACTTGTTTTGTTCATTTCATCTTCGCGCACATTTTCTTCCTTTCATCGTTCATCTCTGCTTCTAAATATAAGTTTTGAAGACCAAAAAAATCTCTTGATTTCAATCTTATAACCTTCCTTCCTGTGGATTGGACCTCGACTCACCACTGTTCTAATTTTAAAAATTAGATTTGAAGACTTGAGTATAAATTTTTTGATACGTAAATTTGCACCTTCAACGACCGTATTTTTACGCATATCACCCTGCAATATAATGATTCTTCTTAATGGGGTTTCTTGGATCTTCTTCTCTCTATCCTAGATAGAATCCCATTTGGGCTTCCTTCCTTAGTCCTACACTGCACCAATTTCACTAAAACATGAGAAATTGTAATATGCACCAATTTCAAGTGGATATAATAATCAAATCCAAGAAATTCATGCTAGAATATATTCATTTTTAATGTTCATTTTTCAATGTTATCAACACATTTTAGGGTTCTGTGGAGTGGTCATCATCTCGGGTGGAAATTTCTCCTCCACTACCCTACACTTCTCCTATCATCTCCTCTCTCCTTCTTGGTGATTCTTCTTCATCAAAATATTAACTAGGTGTTTTTGGACATGACTATACCACAAAAATATGAAGGGTACTCATGACCTCCTCATCTGACACCTCATTTGTGCACCATTTCTCTCTACTTGTGATAACTCTAAAATGATAGTTGCTTACATGCGTCATTGATGAACTTGATTTTGAGGTATTTTTAATTGGCGCTTTAATCGATTTCATAAAAAAAAATAGAATGCCTCACTTTATATAATGGTAAAGCAATGGTCGAATCCTCAGGGAGTCTAGGTAATGAGATTAGTGCTCTTAGAGAGTAGAGATACTAGTATTGGAAAAGAACAACAATATAAGAGATTTTGGAGAAATGTGGAAGGAAGTAGACATGGAATATGATATGAAAAATTTATCAATAGATATAGATTTATATTCTAGGAGAAATAATGAGATAAATATTGAGAATAGAATGATCGAATAGAGAGATGAGAATGATAGAAGATGATGAAAAATTGGGTAATTGGAAGTCGGGTAATGATGAGAAATTGGTTGAAGAAAAGAGAACATATAAAATATGAAAAGAGAAAGAAGGTTTATTGATGCCGAATTAGGCTAGTAATCCCCGTCGTGCGACGAAATACTAAAGGAGGAGCTAGGGATGGGATATCCTATGGTGACCTATGATGGTTAAGTGATCTATCAATGCCTACAAGCAATTGCTTTCCCGCTCTTCGTCACCGAAGTTCCGAGAGTGCGCTGAGTAATGTCGATTCTGGAGGCCTCCAGGTCCCCGTCCATGCAAGCGTGGGACCTTGGATCGTCGAGGGTGAGTTCGGCAGTCAACCCGATGGATTGGACCACGGTCTCAATCCACTCGAGTCATCCTCTCACTCGGCCTAAACTATGCCCCCATGGCGGTGGAAGCAAGTGCGGTAGTACTGAAAGCAGTAAGACAACTTCAAGGAAAGAGAAGGATGCGTGCCTAACCTGCAGAATGTGAGCCCGGTCGGTCATGACGTGGAAGGCCGTCCGTATGCGGCACGGGCGATCAACAGAGGCGAACCTGGTCAACAACGTCAAGGACACAAAAGGAGCCCCGACGAGGAGAAAGGGGTCTGGGCAGGGGCACGCGGCGTGGGCGCGGGCATGTGGAGCGGACGAGAGCGCGCAGAGTGGGCGTGGGCACGTGGATCGGGCGCGCAGAGTGGGCGCGCAAGGCTTGGGTGCGGGCTGGTCCAAGCAGTGTGTAGAGCGCCCCAGGATGGATCTCGGGGTGGCCTGATCGAGACACAGTGCACGACCAGATTGAGGGGGCGGTAAGCGGGCATGGCCGGTGGGCTGGGTGCGGGCGTTGATGCAGAGGCGGGCAAGTCGCTAGCACGGCAACGGGCGTGCGATTGGGGACGGCTGCGAATCGTAGATGTTGGCACAGGTGCATTCGTTAGCGCGGAAATTGGCATGCGATTGGGGACGGGTGCGAACTGCAGATGATGGCACAGGTGCTTTGGCGTAGACGTAGTAACGGCGTTGGCGCGGGTGCCTACTCAATCGCTGGAGCTGGGGTAGGTACAGGCGCGAGACGGGAGTGAGCGCAAGTGGGAATTGCGGTCTCGAGCTCAAGACCACTGGGGCGCCTAGAGACAGCAGCAAACGCGCACGAGAGAGTAGACACGCATGCAAAATGGGCGTGCGCCAGGATTGTGGACGACCGGCGGCTGGAAGAGGGTGGCGAGGTGGCAGGGCAACGGGTGGAGAGAGACCGCAGCGTGTAGATGAATTTCAGCAGGGGACGGGAAAATTCATCAGGGCTGACGGGAGGCAAGGGCAGGGCATTGTAGAGAGTTTGATAGGGTCGTTGGGAAAGGGCAACGGGAGGACGAGGGGAGGTCAGCTAGGTGGCAGGGTGACGAAGCGATTAATGCGGTCGTTAAAACACGCAAACGTCGGTCAAATAAAATTTATAATTCCGAACTCAAGATAACAAAGATATAAAATCAAGTATAGTGTAAAGATCGGGTCGATCCACAGATAACACGGTTTACTTTGATCACAGAGTTGACTTAGTCAATTTTAGGTTTAATCAAGGATTATTAGAAGTGAAAATAATATTTTATTAATGGTACTGATATAAGTATGTGCAATAAGATATTATAAGAATTTAAAAACTGATTTTAAGAAGAAATGTCAAAAGTCAAGGTCAAAGCATTGACTTTGACCCATAGTTGACTTTCTATAAAATCAGAGAATAAAAAGAGATTAAAATATTATGATTATATATTCAGAAAATAGAGAGAAAATAGAAATTATTGATATAAAATTCCTGATTTTTCGAGAAGAATTGGATTAATTGTGAATTATCAAAATCAAATATCAGAAAAATCCCAAAATAAACACTTTGGTGTAAATCTTGAAATTAACTGACCAAATGATATCCAAATCTTATAGTTCACATATGAATGGAAAGATAACAACCATAGGATTCCAAAGAAGCCAAAGTTATTAAACACCTTGTATTTTAAAAGTAATTGCACCCGCAAGTCAACGCCCAAATTCATATTGAAAATAAATATTAGATGGTCAAACGTCAAATTGAAGGGTCAAATGATGATGAAAATTTACGATTTTCTACCCACAGAAATCTGATAAAACAAGAAATCCAATGAAACTAGAATCAAGTGACTCAGACTTAAGATCAAGGAGAAATCCTTGTTTGAAAATCAACAAAAATCTGCACCCAATTTGCGCGAAAATGAAGAACAATTCGATTTAAAAACTGAAATTGACTACGTAAATCTAATCTAAATTATAATTATTGCATGATTAATGATTGATTCACACTGCTAACCCGACTGACGCGAAGATTGGGCTCCAACTCGCGTTGATTGAACTGTATTTTATTGGTTTATTCCTCGGCGTATGTTCGACGTTCAAGGGGAGAATTCGATCAAATCTCGCAATGATTTGTGATCAATCCCACCTTGATTGGATCGTAATCAAGTCTAAAATGCGGGGGGATCACGAAGAACTCAATATTTTTGGCTCCAAAATCGCTTAATCTGTTCACGATTCAATCAAGAGTTGCTTTACAAAGGAAGAACATCAATATTTATAAGGAAATTCAGCCCAAAAATTGTGGGTCGTTTGATTCGGAGAGGATGGATCGACGGCCATGATTGCATGTGTATCGTGGGCCACAATCCCATGATCCTGCAAAATTCCCCCGTCCGATCTTGATCGGAAGACTCTCATGTGTCCACTGATGGGATCTGAGGTCGATATCTTTCCGAAAATTTGATCAAAACATCAAATGCAGCGGAATCCATTGAATCGGACATTCAAAATACCAAGCCTTCAAGAACAGATGATCCTATCATCTAGTGTGAATGAAAAAAACATACTTACAGGGTTTCCTTGAAGGAGTTCTTGAAGCTATTCAAGTGTCTAGCCTCTAGAGGTATCCACACGGTCTCTGGACGGTTGGATCTCCTCTTCAAAGCTCTTCACCAAGAGAGAAAGAGAAGAAAGGACAGAATTCCCACAAGGCATGCGTAGGCACCTTTAGTTGTGGTCGTCCTCCCCCTATTTATAGACATTTGGTATGAAGTTTTTTTTCATAAAAACCCTCATAATTATGTCTATATCCACCAACATCCATAAACATTATGTGTGTGACCCTCTAGGTCCATATATCTCACTAGTTAATAACTCTATAGACCAAATAACACCTTATTGGTCAACCTTAATTAATTATCCACATCCACATATAGATTAATTAATCAAGAATCGATTTAGCCCAATCGATAAGTTGAGTTGCCAGCCCGTTGGGTGCCAAGCTACACCACGTACACTAGGAGATATGGAGTATGTAAGAACTCACTTATGAAACCTTTCTGTCATCAATTACCATGTATGTATAATCCTTCATCCACATTAGACTCATGAATGACTTAGGGTATGGTCACCTGTCAAACCCTAATCGGTCACTCAAGTTAGTACTGATGCATGTAGAAATCATCGAGAACTCATTCTCTAATATTTTTACTACCTTGGCCATGGATTTCATCGCATCTTATTCCTTGAGTCAATCTCCTCAAATACCGAGGGTGGATGATCCCATCTTGATCACACAATCATCTTCGTGAACATCATGTCGTATCCAATATATGACATTTAGATATCCCATGATTAGGGATTCGTAAGTCATAATTAAAACACGATCATCCATCCACAAGATGTCTTTGGTGTCTCAAGTGAAAGGACCACATACACAACCATGACATGAATCAACCTGATTGACAGTTAGGTATAATACCATTCAAGGATTCATACGGATCAATTCAATGATGTCTTTCTCGAAAGAGCACCCACTATCTATCTTTAGTGTCTCCACACCGATGGCTATAGGATTAGTGATGCAGGACGCGGTGGTGAAGACCCTCGTGCCTGATCAATGGAACTGAGGCTGACTGAAGATAATGTGTTCAAACCTAATCTACAGGTAGGCGAGTCCTAGACCCTAGGTATGAGACCTAACCTAAACCTAAACAGGCAGGCGGGCCGAATAGCGGAGTCGACTCCGGGTGACCCGGAGAAACTCGCGATGATGGATAGGATGAGGTCCTCTCGATCTACGTCTGGAGGCGTGGAAGTCGCTCGTCGTGGAGTAGCCGGGAGGCTGCAGCCCACGCCCGGTGTCGGGCCTGACGTACGCGTCAGAAGTCTCAAACCTATATACGTACTATCCTGTCTACGTCGTCCGACGGCGGTGGAGACGAGTGAAAGGAAACACTTCAAAAAGTAATTAACTTTGAAAGAGGGGTGGAAGCTAACTTGCGGGGCGCGAGCCTGGTCGGTCGTGACGATGGAGGCCGTTCGTACGCAGCACGGACGGATGGCAAAGGGGAAAAGTGAATCGGCGATGTCGTGGACGCGGCGAAGCTTCGATGTGGGAGGACACCGGCGGGCACAGGTTTGGTCCAAGAGAGTGACCGTGGATAGACCGGCGTCGTCGGCAAGAGGTGCGTAGTGAGGCGTCAGGCTGGGTGAGATGGACGGGAAGCAGGGCTAGTTGTAATCGGAGCGGGTGCTGATGAGGTTGAGGAAGGGCACAACTCAACCAGGAAGTTATGTCTCGCACACTCGCAGGTGTATGCTTGAGTCAACTCTGGTCAACGCGGGGAGTGTCAGGGAAAGGAGATGTATGGGCGCTGGGTGATACTCATCGGCAGTAGGCGGGTACAAGACGAGTGCGCGGGGTGCACACGGAGAGCGTGAGATAATCTCGCAGGCGAGCTTGGGCAAATTCGTGCACGAGGATCGTAGTTGGCAGGTCGCGTTCGAGAAAAATGTAAGAGGAGGGGAAAAAGGGGGTCGCGTGAATAATCGGATTAATTTGGGAGCAGGGGGAAAGAGGGGATGGAGGGATTCCCACGGATCTTCCGGAGTGGAGTCCGTTCCGGCACGTATGCGGCTGAGGGCGAACGACGCAGTGGAATTCGGCTGGGCGGGAGAGAGAAGTTGGGTGAAATTAAGAGTGGGGTGGGAGAAGACTTCGGACAGGTCGAGTTCGTGGGAAAAAAGGGAGAATGTACGGTTGGTGAGGAGGATCACGATTGGCGGATGGCGGAAGTGGAAATGGTAGGTGAGGCGTCGGACTCGCGGCGGGGAAACAGTGGGGGACGGTGGATGTCAGGGGTGGCCTGAGCATAGAATTGCGTTACGCAGATGGAAAATGAGGGCGGCAGAGGACAGGGGTGGTGCGAATGGCCGTGACGGGGCGGGGGGGGGGGGGGGTGACAGGAGAAATTGGAGGGGAAGGGGAAGATCGACCGGATGGGTTTCCGTCGCGCGTCGGGTTGAGAAGAGGAGGAGAGGTAATTCTGGAATGGGAATTTGGGCAGGGGAGGGGTGATGGTCGAGTTTGGGAAGAGAGAGAGGCAGAAATTTCACGATTCGTGAGATCGCATTTCAGCGAGGTCGCGTTTCCGCAGGAGGAGAGATGGTGAGTCGACGGGGAAGGGGCGTTGTTCGTCGGATGTTTCTGCGGAAATGTGGGATCGGGGAAACGGGGTTGCAGGCGGCTGACAGAGACGGGCGCGGGGAGGAAGGGGAATTTCGGATGGTGAGGGGTTGATAGAGACGGAAGCTGCGGGAGGTGGAGGGGGAGTGCTGGAGACGGTGGTGGTGATGGTGTTGTTCACCGGAAGGGGAGCTTGAGGGATGAGGGATGAGGAGGATCGGGATGGGGAAAATCGGGAGGTCCGTGGAGGGGATGTGCGCAGTAGGACTGAGGATGTTCGGCCGGAGGTGGAGCAACAGAGGGATTCGGGGAGGAGGATGACCAGCGAGGGGGAAGGTGCGTTGGGGAAGAGGGAGACCTCACCGGAGATGGAGCTGGAGGTGGAGATGGAGGCGATGGCGGCACGGCGGTCCGGAGGCGGCGGCGGCGGCGGCTTGAGGCGGCCGCAGCGGCGGCGGCTTGAGGACGGTGGCGTCGCGATGACAGTGGAGAAGAATCGTGGCCGGGGCAAGGAGTGGCTGCGGTCGTCGCGGCGGCGGCGGCGGCACGGAGGCGTGCGGCGGCGGCGGCGGCTACGGCGGCGGCGGTTGGACTCCTTCCCCAGCCTTCCTTGAGCAGCCACTTGAGAGGGAGATCACTCCTTTCTTTCTTCAAATGACGGCTAGGGTTTGTGGGGGGGTCCCTTCCCCTCTTATAGAGCCCATAATGGGCCGAGAGGGGAATGGGCCCACTTGAGGCCCACAACCCACACCTAACATGCTCATAGAAAGAAATAAGGTTCACAAAGAAGGATGGGCTTCACGAATGGGATCCCGAGAAGGGAAGAACCCACACGGAAGCCTAAAAGGGGGGAGAAGAGATAAACGAGGACCCGCTTAAACACGTGCGGGTCAAAAGTTCATAATAAAGAAATAAAGAAATAATGATAAGCGGATAGATGCGCGCGCGCAAACGGGCTCCTCCGGCGCCGTGGTATCGTGTCTTGGTGGCGACGGGGGTCGTACGCCACCAATTAGCCATACTCATCATATGAGATAAATTATATAGTGCTATTCTTTCCGGATAATTCGATGTCCTTCTCGAATATCCCACGAATAAAAATTTTTAGAACATATGTTTAATGAGTAGTGATCACTATATTATGATCTCATCATAATTCACTTAGTCATTTCACATGCTCATGGACTTCATTGCAAACATCACACAAGAATGACAATGAATAAATTTCATTTCAATGAACATAAACAAGATATAAGTAAGTGTGATTGGCTTATAGGCCACATAATATCCATCATCCACGTGTCGCCCCACGATCACTGAAAGCGCGATTAAATCTCGAGTGCCTGATGTCATCTATTCAATCAACGATCCTCTTTTGCACACGTGCGTTTGATGGTGATCGGGTGGACCCGAGTCCACGAGATCGACGCGTCTTAGCTGACGTGACCGCATTCGATGACCTCCACATTGCCACGTACCCTGGGATTTAAGAATTAGAAGGGAACATAGTCCCACAAGGAAGAAGATTTCGGAATGCGCAAGTATAAAAGCTGGGACTCCCTTACGCAAATGCGTTAGTGCCCCAACTATCTTACCTGGGCCCACTAACCCGTGGGCCCATCACGTGCCAACTCGAAGACCCTCTCGCGTCACGTAGTTGCCATGTAGTCGCATGGCTCTGTCACGTAGGCACCTCGCAGGCATTCGCGTGGGCTCACGTGGCCGTGCCACGTCAGCTCCACGTGTCCTGCGCAAATAATACACTCCTTTTTGCTCTTTTTTTAATGAAATAAATTCTGAAAAATTCTTAATAAATTCTAGAAAAATCCTGAAAATTCAGAAACTAATATCTTAAAAAATATAACTCCTTTTTTACTCAAATTTTCTCTATTGGCTCACAAATTTATTCATTTTTAATATCATGCCATCTAAAATAAATTAAAAGAAGAATATAATGTTAATTCAAAATAAACTTAAAGAATCCTTTTAAAAAGTGTATTTTATATCATCCAAACATTCTCTTCTTGAAATTAATTCTTCTAATCATCTACTAAAGTCAAAGAAAATCAAGAAAAATAATTAATTTATATTTATTTAACCTTGCAAAAGATTAAACATCCATAAAGCACATAATTAACCCTAAATAATGCATAAATATGTAGTTTAGTAAAATGGCATACCAATGGAGAAAACTCATAAAAACTATGATAACATGCAACATAATCACATAAAATAAGCATGAATATTAGTTAAATAAGATAAGATTTTAAGTTAAATATGCATGTTATCACGAGGGAGAGTGCGGGAGGACGATGTGGAGGGGATGGCGGAACGGTTGGGCGAATTTGGCAAGGCAATGGGTGAATTCATCAGGGCGAGGGGTGAATTCGGTAGGGGACAAGTGAATTCTGTCAAGGTGATGGGAAGCGAGGGCAGAGCGTGGGAGACAAGCTAGCCGGGTGTTGGAAATGGGCGACAGGAGGCGATTGGGGGAGCAATGGAGAGAGTCGGCAAAGTTGGAGATAGGAGACGACGGGCGATGGTGCAGAATCAGCGGGGGAAGGGGAGGAGATTGCTTGTGTGAGGAGGGGGAAGAGGAATTGGTAGGATGACCGGGGGGGACTAGTCGTGCGTCGAGGAGAATTCTATTGGCCAAAAAGGTGAATTCAATCGATAGGAGAGGGAGGACAGTGGTGTGAAGCAGGAGGTGATCATTGGCGAAGTAGAGAGACAGGGGGTGAGGGGGTGGACAAGACGGGATCAAGTAGAGTCACAGTAGAGGGAGAGATAGGGAGAGGGCAACGGGAGGGGGACGGGGTCGAGCGGGGTCGCGGAGGAAGGAGATACGGAGGAAGGGCAACGGGAAGGAGACGGGGTCAATGGACGGGGAATCGAGCAACGAGAAAGGGGAAATCACGGTAGGTGGCAGCGGCGGCATGGGCGATGGCGGCATAATGGTGTGCGGCGGCAGTGAAGACGGCGGAGCTGGCGTGATCGGGGCAAGGGGAGGCGGCGGCAATGGTGGCGATCGAGGCGGCGACAAGGACTCGTGCAGCGGCGGTGATGGCAGTGGCGACGGTTGGTCTCCTTCCCTAATCTTCCACGAGCGTTCACTCAAGTAGAGAACAATCCTTCTTTTCTGAAATGACGGCTAGGGTTTGTGGGGGGTCCCTTCCCCTCTTATAGAGCCCAAGATGAGCCGAGAGGGGAAAGGGCCCACTTCAAGCCCACAACCCTAAACCTAACATAATCATAATAAACAAAGGTTCACAAAAGAGGGGGAAATTGAGATAAAAGAGGGCCCACTAAAATACGTGTGGGCCGATAAAGTTCAATATGAGGAAAGAAGATACATCCACACGTGCGAGCTCAAGGTGGGGCAAGACAAAGTCCTCAAGCGGTGTAGCGGAACTCGGCATCCTTCGTCTTCGCTTGTTGTGGGGGCTGGACGCGCGTGGGTGTCGGCGCCTCCGGCGCCGTGATATCTGATGGATATTATGTCGCCTATAAGCCAATCACACTTTCATGTATCTTGTTTATGTTCATTGAAATAAAATTTATTCATTGTCATTCTTGTGTGATGTTTGCAATGAAGTCCATGAGCATGTGGAATGACTAAGTGAATTATGAGTAGATCATAATATAGTGATCACTACTCTTTAAACATATGCTCTAAACATTCCTATTCGTGGGATATTCGAGAAGGACATCGAATTATCCGGAAAGAATAACGCTATCTGATGTAGGATAATTTAGAGGATAAATCTAAATCCTATATATGAGGGAGGGACCTATGAATTGATATCACTATAAAAAGATATTAGGAAATCAGTGAGAATATATTGAGGAATAATTCAGAAGTGTGAGGAGAAGAGTTTATATGAAAGATAATATGTATATTTATATATTACTAATGAATAAGATTATGGTTATGAAGAGAAGAAGAATAGGTAGAATGTTAAATAGTTTAGATGGTGGCGGAATTATGATAGAGATGATAACAGAGATAGAGATAGAGATGATAACAGAGAATGCGATGAGAAGAGATATAGGATAGAGGATAGAATAGTCAAGACGGGAATAGACGGTGAATTAGATGAGAGGAATAGGAGTAATATATTTATTACTTGGTTATTATAATGATAATATAAGAGAGATATTTGAAGGAGATCTCAGATAACGACCACGCGATGGAGAGGAGATAAAACTATATATTTTAATATATAGGATAGAGAGAAAATGAAGAGTATGAGGATAATGTAGTTTATGGTGAGAAGAGGAAGAGGAAATCGTTAGAGCTAGTTCGGATATCAGTTACGCGATTGAGAAGGGCGGTGGAATTCTCGGTCAACATTGGACTTCTAAATATGAGGACCGAACATTCATCACCGTAAAAGAAAACGAGGATGATTACCTGATTTGGCGAGAAGACGATGCTTCTGAAATCGTGAAATGATAAAGGAGCTCCTCGGGCGACTCTGACGGGAGATGGGTGAAAGCAACAGAATGGAGGGAGGAGAGAAAGTGATATAGAACTCAGAAGAGAAGATGCAGGAGAGGGTGATGGAGACACGGGGAACACATGATGAACACAAAGGATAAAACGAACCAAAAGGGTAACCAATTTTATCAAATTCAACATCTGTCTTCTTCTTTTACAAATCTCCTTTTATAGATTACGGAGAGGAGGAGTGAAAAGTTGCATCGATTTGAATTTTCGCGCATGAGCGGTTACAATGTTCACGGAAGTTTCTTACGTGGATTTTGTCACGATCGTTGACTAAAAGTGGTTCCTGCGGTCGATGATGAGGTCGTTAGTTGCAGAGTTTGGTTGGATTGATATTGACGACGATCCCCTGGTTTTAAGTTGACCCGCAACATGCTGAAATCTCGTTGGTGGTTAAGCTGTGTAGATGATACGATCTTGAAGTGGAAGTTTTCCCTGGACAGGAAGATGGAAAGGCCGAGGCAGACGTGGAATGTGGACGATCCAAGGATTTTGTCTTTCTCTTTGTTTTCTCTTCTGTATGAGAACGCTCGCGGGGACGCTTCTTGCTATAATTTCTTTAAATCCCGCGCCTACGTGTTGTAGTCACGAAGATGTGGATGGATGTCGTATGGTGGTTGCAGTTAGACGAGATGCTGGGCATTCCTATATTAAGCTCAGCATTTTTATCGCCATTGTCTTTGACTTCAAACTCAGACGCTGGTGAGTAAGCTCGTGCAGTGATATCTTCGAGCCCGCTCGACATTAATCTCAGAGTTAACTGAACCTGGAGAAGCTTTAAGATGAAGTTCTGTATTGATGCTCTGACCCAATTTCTTGTTGACAGGCGAAGACTGGGGAAACTCCTCTTGCGATCCCTAAGCTTTCCTCACCTAGAATTCCTTGTTGTTGAACTCTTGTTGCTTCTGCTGTTTATCTTCCATGTCCACTTTGTACGATAATCACTATGTTGTGTTTCACCGCGGCCAAAGTTCTCGTTGAAGGCATTTCGGGAAGCCTTCTTTAAGAGGCTTCAACTGTGTACTTCCTGACTTGGCCATGAACTCATACTCGTTTTCGTCGAAAACATAGAGGTTCTCATATTCTCTTTTCTACTCTTTTGAAGCTCGCCTCAGCTATCTTCAATGTTCTCATAATTGGTTGTATAAGGAGGAGGAGGAGGAGGAGGATGGGTTCACTTAGAACCCTAGTGTTCATGCTTTGAAATAATTCTCCATCACTATCTAATCCAGCTCATATGATGAGTATGGCTGATCCTATAGCCATCGGTGTGGAGACACGAAGGATAGATAGTGGGTGCTCTTTGGAGAAAGAGTTCACTGAATTGATCCGTATGAATCCTTGAATGGTATTATACCTAACTGTCAATCAGGTCGATTCATGTCATGGTTGTGTATGTGGTCCTTTGACTTGAGACACCAAAGACATCTTGTGGATGGATGATCTTGTTTTAATTATGACTTACGAATCCCTAGTCATGGGATATCTAAAACGTCATATATTGGATACGACATGACGTCCACGAAGATGATTGTGTGATCAAGATGGGATCATCCACCCTCGGTATTCGAGGAGGTTGACTCAAGGAATGAGATCCGATAAAATCCTTGGCCAAGGTATTAGAAATATTAGAGAATGAGTTCTCGATGATTTCTACACGCATCAGTACTAACTTTAGTGACTGATTAGGGTTTGATAGGTGACATACCCTAAGTCATTCATGAGTCTAATGTGGATGAAGGATTATACATACATGGTAATTGATGATAGAAAGGTTCCATAAGTGAGTTCTTACATACTCCATATCTCCTAGTGTACGTGGTGTAGCTTGGCACCCAACGGGCTGGCAACTCAACCTATCGATTGGGCTAAATCGATTCTTGATTAATTAATCTATACGTGGATGTGGATAATTAATCAAGGTTGAAAAATAAGGTGCTATTTGTTCTATAGAGTTATTAACTAGTGAGATATATGGACCTAGAGGGTCACACACATAAGGTCTATGGATGTTGGTGGATACACACATAATTATGAGGGTTTTTATGAAAAAAACCTCACACCAAATGTCTATAACTAGGGGGAGAACGACCACAACTGAAGGTGCCCATGCAAGCTGACGGAACAAACTCGTGTGGTCGTTGAATACACACGTTGTCAAGTCAAAACAAAGTCCAAACTTACCAATTTAAAAATTAATTCACAAATTGAAGGGTATAATGGTAAATAGGGGTCAAATCCACGGAGAATTAGGGAAAATTTTGAGATATCTTTGAAATTCGATCAAATCAGACAACAAATTGAGTTTAGAAATTAGGCAATTTAGTATATTAAGAAAGATAACTCAATTGCGAATTCACAGAATAAAAAATTGGGTGATTTAGATTCGAATTCGTAGAGTAATTGAAGTTCAAAATTGAGAGAAAATTTGATCACAAAATCTGATTAAAAACCAAAATGAAATTGAAATTAAACTTAATCTACGATTCAAAATGTAAATCTAATGCTAAATGATGAAAGATTAAGATGAAAACAAGCAATCTAACCCAAAGTCGTGCTCAAAATAATCCAATTAATCGCTGGATTCATGGCTATTCATTCCGTGATTTTGAAGACGAAGATGACGTTCAAGATGTGATTTCTCCCTACTCATTCGATCAAATTCTGATTTCAAACACTTCTCGGACGCAGAAATGAGTCAAGAAGCTTAAGAAATCAAAAGACTCTCAAATAATGGTGTCTAGACAGTTTGATTTGCTCGAAAATCCAAGAATACATTTCCATCGCGAAGAACATCTCAATTTATAAGTAATTTTGGGCGTAACCGTTGGATGCGTCGGTTCATCACGATCAATGGTCGAGATCACACGTCGTTTAGTTAATCGACGTGATTAAGTCGCATCCGTCCAATCTTTGATGGAGCGCTCGGATGACTTCACGTCGCGCATTTGATGGGAAGCGTTGTTTAGATTCGTGATGTAGGATAATTTCAGAAATGATAATGTGTATGAAGATAATGATATGGTTAAAGAAATAATCCTACAAGTGAAGGGAGGATCTATGAATGATATCACTAGGAAATGACTTTATAAATCAGTGAGAATAAATTGGAGAATAATTCAGAAATATGAAGAGATTTTATAAAATAGATAGGATAGAATATGATAAGGATACTAAGAATAATGAGTGGTTTAGTAATGATAAGGAGAGTAATTTTTATTAATGATATAATGATATATAAGTAGATATTAGTGATTATGAGGGAGAGGAAATCTGAGATAGTAATGAGGTTGAGAATAGATAGAAGAAAGAGAGAAGACGACGTGATGGGTAATATTTTAGGAATGATATTAATTTGGATAAGATAGATAATAGATGAGGGAAAGAGGTGAAGAGAGATGACCGTGTGAATGATATATCAAAGATGATGGACAGGATAAGGAGAATGATAGTGATAATAAGGAATAATAATGATAAAAGGAATGAAGAGGAGAGGAAGGCGTTGGACTTATGAGGTTTTATATGAACTATTAATGACGACGATATGATGGAGGATGATACCTGGGAATGGACGCAAAGTAACACCGTCGGATTCCACATAAAATCTTGATTATCCTCGAAATGCTTCGATGTGAGAGAGTTGAAAGACGACAGAAAGGAGGGAGAAAGGGAAAGGAGGATAGAATCTCGGAGAAGAAGGTTTGGAAGGGAGGCACGGGAGGAACACAGGGGTAAAAGAACCCAGATAGTAACCAATTTTATCAAATAACATCTTGCTTCGTCGTTTCTTACATTTTCTCTTTTATAGAGTAGGAGAAGAGGGAGAGAGGATGAAAGGGTGCGTCGCATCTGGTGGAAGCGGTTACGGTAATGTGACTTCTCGAAGTAAACTTTCATCGTCTTCATTCGCGTAATCTTCACACGGGAAATTCGCGTAATTTATGTTGTTGTATTTCCTGCATGTCGACGCCCGCGAGAAATTTCCAGAAGTCAACGCCTCCCAGAGAAGTTGTCGGCAGAAGTGATTTTGGGTCACGCGGTCGCGTGCTGGGAGCGGTAAGAGTCTTCGAAACAGATAAAGGATACTCCTATGAACTTTTCGATCTTCTGACGTCGCGTTTCCTCCTCGCGAAGGAGCAGCATCACGGAGATAGAAACCGCACTCATGGGAATCTTCAGATGGGTTGGTGGATAGCGTCGTCAGCAGTAGGGGAAGAGCAAAGAGTTCGCCGCGACAATTTCGTGAATGGTCGCAAAGGAATTTCTCGTCTCGCGCGCCTTTATTCTTCTTTTCAAGATATTCAGCCAGCTCGTTGAGGACGATAGTAGTCTTAGTTAATAGCCCCAGTCGTTCGCCAGAGTCGCCGCGGATCACCGTGAAAAAGTTTTCGATCATTTTTTCTTCCTCCTTGCTGATCGATGGCTGCCGTGGCTGCCGTGGCTGCGGTGGCGGTTTCTTGGTCTTCCGAAGGAGAGTAACTCTCGAAGATAGTCTTCAACGTTGACCGTGGAGTGCTCAGCAGTCTTTGGCTTCTTCACGGTTCCCTGATATTCTTCATAAATAGGTCGTGCTCCTGATGTGGTTTATTTAGGAGTCATATCTTCGAGGGGAATCCACTGGATTCATCTTGGGGAAACCTTTGTTGTCTTTTCTCTTGAGATGTAGAGGTGTTGGTATTGGAGGCCTTTTCTTTAAGCTTCTTCTTAACTGATGGGAGATACTTCTATTGCTCATGGTTGTTATATTCGGCGATAGCCCATTGTTCCTTCTGTTATGGAATTCGTGGTAAGCGGCAGTCTCCTTAAGTAACTGGTGATTTCACTATTTATGAAGCTTGTAGACTGAATTCATTCTTCCATTGTGAGGCTTCATTGTTGTTAGTCTTCATTGTCTTCTTGGCTTGGACTTGAGCTGCTACTGACGTTAGCTTCTCCTAATAGTAATAATATATAGATCTCTTATAAAAGTCTCACTATAGGTGGTAGTCAACGGGAAAAGGAATTTAATACCAAAAGGATTCCTATTGATTTTCTTTTGGAGATCATTAATTAAAATTATATAAGGTACCTATGATATGGTGGAGAAGGTTTGGACAATTGGGAACCTATATCAAAGGAAAAAGGGTGGTTGACTTGGTCCACTCAAGGAATTCTAGGTTTCTAAAGATAAGTCTAATTTCTTTTGACCAAGTCAATCATTAGATCAGTGTAAAATAAGAAGAGGAGGGAAGATAGTTCCCTTAAGATCTACACTCTCTTTATTGATTTAGAAAGGTCTTCTTAATCCATTCAATAAATGGATAATTTTTTCAAATTGGTAAAAAGGAGGAGGAGAAGGAGGAGGAGGAGAAGGAGGAGGATAGGTTCACTTAGAACCCTTGTGTTCATGTATAGAAATAATTCTCCATCAATTCATCCCTTGGATCTTCATCGGATGATCGTGATAAGTCGAGGGGTCCATCAATCACGATTAATCGTGACTGTTATAACTCCCTTGATGGATGGCTGAGATTAAACATGATTTAATTGAATCGATGTCTCATAAGATGCTGCCACATACCCCCCTGAGTAAGTGACATCCGGCGCACATGATTCAATCACGCGATCGGATGTCTCACATGTTCCATGTCACCTGAAATCAAAATCAAATACAAATAGTCCCACATGGAATAAAATAGTGAATTTAATCGGGTATATAAGATATGCGGATTTATAAGTTTAGCTTAAATCCGATTACGGATGCTCTTAACCCATTTATAATTCCATGTACACGTGTCACACACACACATGCGTGTCACGCACACACGTCACACACACATGTTCACGTGTTCACACTAACACACGTCCACGCGTTGCCATGTGGTTTCGCTCTGCCACGTCAGTGTGCGGTAATTAAAAACATTTTTTTAATTCCTTTTTAATTATTTAAAATCAAAAATATATTTAATTAAATTCAGAAAAATTCTAGAAAATTCTTAAAAATTGGAAAAATCATAACTTTCAAAATATAACTCCAAATTAATTCAAAGTTCTTTTGTTGGATCAGAAATTGAATTATCTATCACTGTGAAAATTCAAAATATTAAAATAACAAGAGAATGAATTTTAATTAAATAAATACACTCATGTATCTTATAAAATAAATTTATAAAAATACATGATTGTTAATAAACATCTTTTCTATTATCATTTAATCATGTAAAGTATACTTATGATCTTAGATATAAATAGGATTAGAATCACATTATTTAATTATGCATAATTATCCATAAAATGATGTATTTTTAGATCATAACATGAAATTATGTAAAATTATAGAAATATACTTAAAATATGATAACATGCATATTAATTTGCATTAATAATTGTGTAAATTCGTGTATAAAATGCATGTTATCACAAGCCTTGGGGAGAATTCTCTCCATTCTTCTCTTTCTCTCTTGGTGAAGAGCTTTGAAGAGGAGATCCAACCATTCATAGACCGTGTGGATACTGCTAGAGGCTAGACACTTGAATAGCTTCAAGAACTCCTTCAAGGAAACCGTTAAGTATGTTTTCTCATACGTATTAGATGATAGGATCATCTATTCTTGGTGACTCAATTTTTTGAATATCCGTTGCATTTGATGTTTTGATCAAAATTTTGGAAAAGTTATCGACCTCAGATCCCAACAATATCGTGCCTTGGTGGTGATAGGGGTCGTACTTCACCATTTATACTATCTATGGAGGGGGTTATAAGAGAAAATCATATTCAAATCCTCCCATATTCCCCAAGTCAAGTGAAGGCATACTCGTTACGATCTCAATCCTCCACTTGATCTTGCCTCCACAAAAACTTGAACACCAAGAAATGTCAAGCTTGGGCCTAAGCCTCTCCTTTTTCCTTCTAGTAGCATGATGCTAAGAGAAAGCCAAAAAACCACAAAAAAGAGAGAAGAGGATTCTTTTATATGTTAAGCTTTGAGGTTCCCTTGGACTTGTGAAGGAGATTTAATCTGTTGGGTGCCACCAAATGAATAGTGGAGATTGCATCCATTACCTAGACTCCCTACAAGGTGAAAGAGTCTCGATTAACGAGATGAGACCCACAACCATCTCCTAAGAGATTTGGTGGACCACTCTCTAAGAGGTGATAACCTTACCACTTCCCTAATGAGGTGAGCCTACCTCTCTCTCCTCCTATAAATATGAATTCTTCCTTAAAAATAGGAAAGATCTAAATTGATTAATAATAAATAAAAATAAGAAATTTGACTTCTTTGACACTTCAAGAATGTCTTTGACCACTGATAACATGCCATTCATACATGTAATTTTGTGATTATTAATGCAAATTTAGGCATAAAACATTCCATTCTTATGCATGTTATTTATATTTTTGAGTGCATATCTATCATTTCATACATTTTAAAGTTATAGTCTCAAAATGCATTATTTTAGGGATAATTCTTTATTTTTCAAGAATAGATATTTATAGAGTAGATTATTCCCATGTAGATTTGAGATTATAATTAGGTTTGAATATTAAATGATAAGATAAAATACTTTTATACACTCATTTCTTTTTTCTAAGTTTTATTTTCTAAAAGAAATGAGTGTTTTTTAAAAATAAAACTTTATTCTCTTGTTATTTATTAAATTTTACCTTTTAAAATGATAGATTATTTAATTTATGTTCCAATAAAATAAATTTGGATTAATTTGGAGTTGTATTTTAAAATTTATGAATTTTCTAATTGTTAGGGAATTTTTTGGAATTTTTATTAATTGATTTTGGATTTATTTGGATTTAAAAAAATAAAAAACCATGTTTTTTATCTCACACTGACGTGGTAGCAGACATAGCAGCGGAGTGACGTGTTGCCACGTGGCAATGTGTGTATGTGATAGCACATAAATCTATAACATTTAACTCTGAATTATCATGAACATTTGGTTTAAAAAGAATACATTTATGTGTTATTATGATTAAATTGCTTAATTTTGCTTCATTATGCTTTTATGTTATTTCCTGGATTTTATGATATTTAAATATCTCTCTCAGACTATAAACTGACAAGGGAATGAAATTTGAAAGCAAAATATATCTTTTAGAGTTTTAGAAATGATTAAAATGAAGTTTGGGGCATCTTGAGGGCATATGCTTAATTAATCTAACCATTTCTTGTTTATTTATCAGCGTCAGGGGTATTAAGGTAATTATGTGACACTTCTGGATAGATTTGTGAGTTGTTACTTTAGTTTTCTGGGATTTATACATAAATAACTCTCGTCGGGGGTTGAAATGCGATATTTAACTATCGCTGGGCATAGAGGCAATTATAAATCTTTAAAAGGTAAAGTAGATAGGAGCTCACCAGATCGCGACACGTGTCACGATCTGGGAGCGTCGATTTTCTTTAACTTTGTTTTCTTTTTTTTTATTACTATTTTAATACCCGTGCAGGTGATGTGGCGAGTAGCCTAACATTTGACCTTAAGGAAGAATGAGAGAGCGACGTGGCGCTCTCTCGTTTGCTCGTTTAGCCTGCGTTTTGTCGTTTTCCTTTACGCGTTTTCGTCGTTTTAATTCTCCGTTTTGTCGTTTTGCGGTTTTGTTTTGTCGTCTTGTCGAATCGTTTTCGTTGTTTTAATTTTCCGTTTTGTCGTTTTCTTTTCCGCCGTCCTTTTTGACGGTAATGAGGAATGAGAGAGCGATGTGATGCTCTCTCATTCGCCGTAAAATTAAATCGCGCTCTCTCGCCTGACATCTCTGATTAAAATACTATTTTAATATCTATGTTACCTGCGCAGGTGAGGGCGGAAGACGCGCGCCGTCTTCTTTGACCGTGAAGCGCGAATAAGAGAGCGACGTGGCGCTCTCTTATTCGTGCGAAGAAAGGAGCCTGCGGCGAACTCAATCGCCGCAGATTCCTTAGAATGTTCTTTATTAAAATACTATTTAGTTTTTTCTTTACTCACCTACGTGTTTTGTCCTTTTCTCACTTACCTTGCAGGTGACGTGGCGGAAATCCGACGGCTGGCGGGATGGTGACGTGGCGTGATCTGGTGGCTTGAGGAAGGAGAACCGTTGACACAAGAGATCACCCGATCGGACGGCTAGGAATGCTCGAAAAAGAAAGGGTGATATCTCATAATCTAGCCGTCCGATCGGGATGAAATTTTGAAGAGAGGTTAATCGCATGTGCTCTTCCCATCTGTACGGTTGAGATTTCCATCGGACACTCGAAGCTCTCGAAAATCAATCCCGACCGTCGGATTGAGAGGAAGCCCTAACTCCTAAAAGTGCTCCTCCTCCACTCCGAATTCCTTTGTCTTTTGGCTCTCTCTTGACACCTGGTCACCAGCAGGAAAGGGGGAGAAGCTTAGGCCCAAGCTAAGCATCATTGGATGCTTGAGTTTGTTCTGGAGAAGGAGATCAAGAGGAGATCGTCGTCGTAGCGAATCAAGCACCACCCGGCCTAGGATTGGCATCAACACGGGGTTTGTGGGAAGATTCTGAGGAGGGATTCTCTTGTAAGCCTTTTCCATGGATAATGTAGGACCTTTTCTTCTATTTTAATTGTAGGTTATTGCATTTGCTTCATAAATCATACCAAACCGTATCATCCATCTCCATACGATTTCCCCTCTTTCATCTCCCCTTTTCTTCTCTTTTCTCACCTTCAATCGATCTCTACCCTTCCAATTCTACTCTCTGTTCCTCTAATTAGTACTACAGAGATATAATCTCACCAATTACATCCATTACCTCTATTTAATTCTCCTTCTAACTCGTAAATATCCTCCACTATAGGAATTCACCCCTTCTTCTACTTTCGTCTCAACCCTCATTACCTAGATTCCCTGAGGATCGACCCTTGCTTACTACTGTTCTAAGTGAGGAATTATAAATGTATTGAATGAATTAGAACACACAACAACGATATAATCAACCAAGTTTTAGTTCATCAGTATGCACCACGTGGCGCACATGTGTGCACGCATGTGCACGCTTGTGTGCATGAGTGCGTGTGTACTGGAGTGTGACTAGTAGGTTAAGCATCCATTAAGGATTTTTGCTAACCCATCATATACACTTTACTTATAGACCCGTTATCATGCATTTAGTTTTATCATGTGGAACTATCTTTCTGTTTATTTTACATAGGGGACGTGGAGTGCTCAAAATCATCCGATCGACGCGAATTGATGAATTATATCTCAGCCACTCATTTTCACTAAAGTGAGGGGGGCACATGATATCATCTGAATGGATGATGATTCATTTTATTAAAATATATCAATCCTGGCTGTTCATCTAAGGAGTTATAACGGCTAAGATTTCAAGCACCATATGAGAATCTGAAACGTCAATTCATGATCGGACGGATGAGATCTCGCGACATTCTCTCTTCACGCGATCACGTGGTGTGATCCTGACGCTCCAATGAAGATCCGACGGTCGCGACTTAATCAAAACGATTCATCACCTTGGATTCCATTGCAACTGTTGATCTCATCAAGGAGAAGATTTGACAATCATGCCCAATTTTAAAACATTATAAATTCTCTGTCTTACACGGGAATTGTATTCTTGGATGTTTTGAGCTATCGAACTGTTTACACATCTCAATCCTTTAATCTTGTGATTCTTCATCTTATTGACTCATTTTTGCAAAGATCTAGATTAGATTTGGCTTGTAAACATCTTCATATATAGTATACATGTGTTTTTATTTTCTTTTTGTTTTTCTTTTATTGTAGTAGCTTTGACATCATCTATGTGTGCATCTCTCACCCTCGCCGTGCATTTATCCAATGCGACCGCCATCAATTCTTCTCATCTTTCTGTCATATTTTCTCTATTTTCATCTCTATTAATCTAATTATCTCATCTCTTTTCTACTTTCTATCTTAATTCTAAGAAAAACTTAAAATGATCTCTCATACTCACCTTAACGTGCTCTATTTTAACTCACACATCTTCCTCTGTCCTCATCTTTCTTTTGAACACATAACCTCATTACTTTAGCTCCATGTGGATTCGACCCTTGTTGACGCTATACCAAGTAAGGGACTATATTTTATTGCATGAAATCGACACACAACAACGACAAAAACCATACATAATCGAGATCATCACGACATTCAGCTTTCGATAATCGATGAAAACTCAGCATTTTTTTGGAAGGCGTGTTTGGATCTCATTTATATTGACCATGACTCTAGCTTTCTTGGGAAAAATGTGCACTGGAATAACCCATTGGCTATCAGATATGGGGTAGATGATTTTTGCATTTAGCCACTTAAGGATTTTGATGGAGAATTATTTTGAAACATGAACACAAGGGTTCTAAGTGAACCTATCATCCTCCTTATCTATCAACATGAGAAATTATCCATTCATTAAATGGATGAACAAGACCTCTCTAAATAATTAAAGAGAGTGTAGATCTTAAGGGAATTATCTTCCCTCCTTCCTCTATTTTATACTGATCTAAAGATTAACTTGGTCAAAGAATTTAATCCTTATACTTAGAAAACTAGAATCCCTTGAATGTACCAAGTCAACCACCATTTTACCTTGATATAGGGTCCTTATTTTCCAAACCTTATCCACTATATCATAGGAACCTTGTATAGTTATAAATAATGATCTCAAAAGAAAAATCAGTAGGAACCTCTTTGTTTTTCCTTCTTTCTTTGAATACCACCTCTAGTTAGAGTTTAGGTGAGATCTAAAGGAGGAATTTACCTTCTTATTTTACTTCAAGACAAAGCCATTGCATGAATATTATCATGCATTTATCCACATGAAGCAACATCACCAAGTATTTTAATGAACACTAAAGACCCCCATGAAGACAGTCATGAAGCCTATCAAAGAAGCAATTCCACCATAGAGAGCATGAAAAAAGATTATCGGAAGAAGAATTATCCTTTTTCAATCAAAATCTCTATGGCTGAAGGATAAGAAGAAGGTTCACTTGGATACCATCCCCTAAATCAGTCCACTTGAAAGTATGGAGATATCACCCAAGGACGGCCTTTTAAACATCACTATCATCTAAGGTCTTAGCCGCGTCAACTTCTGCCTCAACAGCTGCAAATAATCTGTCGGCCACTCGAAGACAAACACAAGGCATTGAAACTTGTAGAATCGATGGAAACAACTTATGGGTTTGGCGTCAACCTAATTGCTGTCGACACCTGCATATTCTATGATAACGATTGGAGTCTGCAGATGGATCTCCAGGCAATGGATAAGCATCACAGGATCGGCCAAACTAAGCACGTTCATGTTTACAGGCAGACTACCGCGCATTCAATAGAAGGTCGGATGCTGAAGAGAGCTTTCGGTAAGCTGAAGCAGGAACACAATCTATTTGAGAGATTGGTCGGGCTACTAATCACGACTGTGCATCAACCTTCCCTCGTGCATAGCTTCCTCGTGCCATCAGAATAACCACATAACTCTCGACGGCATTTCCTTCCAACGTGGAACTGTGAAGAAGCACGACAACTTCTAAGCTCAAAGATTGATTCAAGATCATTGCCAGCATCGGGTCAACGCTGGTAAATGAAGTTCTATCCCATCAGCGCATCTGTCAACAATATTACTCCGACGGGGAGTTTACTTTCGTTCTGGAAAATTCCTCGTTCAAAGCCTTCTGAGCTCAACTTGATCTTCAGATCACGGTCGCAAATACCGAAGAACAACACAGCGTAAGTTGCCGCAACTATCAAAGACCGTCAACATACCTTAGATTTCACGGTCAAACCTTCTACAAAGCGAAAGTTCTTTTCACTATCGCCATCCGCCTCAGCTTCTCTCCACCCTTTTCGGGAGTTTTTTTTAACGTCAAACGGAACACCATGCAACCGGCCTATCCAAAGAGCGAAGGGCATTGCTGAGTTTCATTACAGCTACAACAAAACGCGCGGAGGATAAGTTACGCCGAGAAAACTTCTAGCAGGTTGAAAAACCCGTGGGTAATCCCACTAGGCCTCCAAAACCATCAACTCGCCTCCAATCGAAGGGACTATTCTCGGCATCAACGGTCGTCAACCTCCATTATCCACAAATTACTACAACTGCTCAATCGCGAAAAGAAATTATCGCGAAACGACGCTTCACCGCAACTTCTTCTCTTTACCTCTATAAAACAAAAATTGTACGACGGAAAAGTTAGTTTTTTGAATGAAATTTGGTTCTTGGTTACTTTTATCCCTCGTGTTCATCGTCCCTCCCCGTATCTCCATCTTCCTTCCACCTTCTTCCATCTCTGAGTTCTATCCTTCAATTCTATTCTCCCTCCTTTCTATCGTCTTTCCATTATCACGCGTCCAATGCAAGCGGCAGAAACTTCGGATCATCGGTAATTTAGAAGCTTTCACTTCACGTCATCTATAGGTAACTGACGAGACGAGACCGTGAGGTCGTCGATTTCACACGGTCTCGTGTCAAAAATTATTCCGAACTTACCAATTTGGGGAATTAAGAGTGAATTGAAGGGTATAATGGTAAATAAGGGTCCAATCCACAGGGAATTTAGGTATTTTCGAGATATCTTTTGGAATTTGGTCAAATTGGACGATGAATTGAGGTGAGAAATTAGGGAAAATGGTGGATTTAGAAAGATAACTTCAAAACGAATCCATGGAATCAAGAATCATCGAATTTAGACTTGATTTTGCAGAGAAATCGAAATTTGAAGTGAAGAGAAATTTTCGGACGTTAAAATCGTGATTTTGAGCTAAATTTGATGAAATTAAAATCTAAAACCTAATCTAAACGAAAATTAAACATAATAGGAAGATAATCTAGGGAAAACTGCTTCCACTAAACCCGTTAAGCGATCAAATCGTCGCGATTAATCCGATTAATCGCGAAAAACGCCAAGAACGTCACGACGGGCTTCAAGCTGCGATTTCTCCTTCGATTCTCCACCAAATCTTGATTTCAACCCCTCTGTGGATGCGGAAATGAAAGAGGAAGAGGATGGAATCAAGAGAAACGAGTGGATCGGTGTCTAGACAAGTCAATTTGATTGAAATCTAACTCGAATACATAGAACGACGAAGAACTCGTCTATTTATAGGGCGAAATGAGGAGAACCGTCCGATCTCCTTGATTAACGGTCGTGATGAAACGGTTCATCATGAACCGTTATAATTAAATCCCACCCGTCTGATCACGATCGGACGCGTGAGATGGGCTTGGATCGTATGCGTTTAAAAACGCATCGATTCGTAGCCGTTAGATCGTGATCCGACGGTCTTGATGACGCTTTCAAATCAGGCGTTATAAAACGCCTTAAATCCACGCCGTTGGATCTTGATCCGACGCGTCAGATGCTCCCCCCAAGATTAAATCGTGGCCATTATAACGCCTCCATTTAAGCACGTGTTTGATCAAGGCTTGATGGTCCACGCCTCCGCGCGATCGACGCGTGTGATTTCGCCACGTCGCATAAGATCCAACCGTTATAACTCCTCTAATTAAGCACGTGCGTTGATCTCTGATCCGTGGACCGCGCTCACGCGATCGACGGGCAAGATCCTGCGCACCGCCCAATCCAACGCTCCGCACGCGTCCACGTCACCTGAAAGGTAAATACAACGTGTGGATTAGTCCCACACGGTAAAAATTATAAGACCCGACGGTTTAAAGGGTTAATAACCCTTCCCATCTAGGGAAGGCTGAAGACCCATTTTATATATATAAAGAAATAAATATACTATAAATATAAAACGCGCCACGTAGGCGCTGCGCGGGTCCGCGTGGCTCTGCCACGTGGCCTTGCATGCCACGTCGCACCCGCGTGGGACCTGCGCGCTTTTTGCTTTTTATTTATTTATTTTAAACATTTTTTAAATAGAAAATAAAATCATAAAAATCAGGAAAAAATTCAGAAAAAATCCCTAAAATTTTAAAAATCATATCTTTTAAAATACAACTCCAAATTAATCCAAATTTCTTTCATTTGATCTGAAATTTAATTATCTATCATTCTAAAAAGTCAAATTATTTAAATAACAAGAGATTTAATTCTTATTTCAAAAATACATTCATTTATTTAAGATTTTATGATGTAGGATATTTCTAAGATTGTGTGTTTGAATATGTTGGAGTAGATATGGAGAAATGAGAGAAGTATGATGGGAGTTTAAGTGAGGGTAAGTGATAATTATCCTACAAGTGTGTTAAGGACCTATGAATTGATATCACTATGGAGGTTAAATATGAGTAGAGAAGAGAAATGGAGAAGAAACATTATGTGTTATTTAATAAGTAAGGATGGATGTGATATAGTTTATATTATGGAGAGGAAATATTAAAGATAATATGAGCGATGAAAGACAGAAATAAATATGGCGGAGATTGTATGATTGGGGAGTTATTTTAAGATTATTACTTTCGGATAGGAGGTGAATACAGAATATGGATAGGGGGAAAGGAGTTAGGAGCGTTATGTTATATATTATAATATAGAGAAGAGAAGAAAAGAGAAGAGAGGAAGGAGGATGATAAGAGCGTGATCTCGTGCTGGACTTAAGATTTCAGATCGAACTACCAACACGGTAAGGAAATAGGATGTTACCTGCAGGAGTCGGAAAGTTAATGCTTTGGATTTTCCGTTCGATCCAGGTTATCCGTCGTTTGCGCTGATGTGAGATGGTTGAAGACGACAGAGAGGAGGGAGAAATGGAGAGGGAGATAGAACTCGGGAGATGGGTGCGGAAGATTCACGGGAAGACGATGGATATACGGAGGAAACACGTGAACGTGATGAACACGAACACAGGGAGAAGTAACCAAAGGTAACCGATTTATCAATAAACAACATGAGTTTTCTTCCTTACAGCTTCTCTTTTATAGAGTAGGATGAGAGGGATTTAGGACGAATGGTCGCGTCGTATTCGGTGGAGGCGGTTACGAATAATTCGTTCGCGGATAATTTCGCTTAATGGGACGAGGTCCTCCGCGCTGGCAAGATGAAAATTCCACTTGCAGTTGTTTGACGCGTCCAATCAACGTGTAGAACTGCATTCTTCTCTCTCACGGCGGGGTCATACAGTTTATTATTTGCTGTAGGCTCGCTCGGGCGAGGTGAGGAGTTAGTTCCATCGAGACGGTCGGGGAATCTGCGCATCCGAGAATCCCGTCGGATTCTATTTCGGAGTTTCCAATTTATTTTTTTGAATGTCGTTTCACTTCAACAGTCAACGGTTGACTGGTTTTCTGTCTTTGAAATCCTTCTGAATGCCGCGCCTTTCTTTGATCCAATGAGCTTGTTTTATAGGAGATATCTGAGCGTGGGGCGTTGTAGATCGATGGCGAGGTTGGCACTATCCTTCGTGGAAGTGTAGCTTTTGAAGAATTTCCGCTGAACCAAGATATTTCTCTCGCCGGTTCTCTTCGAGATAATATTTCTCATGATTACGTTATTCGCGAGGGTTGCGAGGCGAAATTGATGTCGGCCTGACGTAAAGATTCTCTTTCCTCAGGAATTCTCTCGCATAGTGGGCAGAATAGACGATGCCGTTGACTGGGTTTTTCTTCCAATTCTTCGAGTTTCCGCTGCAGGAATCGTCTTGCGGCTCAATAGGAGGCAGAGGTGAAAGTTCTTTAATCTCGAAGTCGTGTCACTCGTGCTGAATAGGATGGGAAAGTCTTCGCGATAATCCACGAGAAGCGGGCGGAAATGTCTCCGCATCTATCTCTGAAGTCGCACGGAAGGTTCAGAGACGATGTCGCCATAAGTATCTTCACGAATACCTGCATGCCTCCTCTAAGACGGAGGACGAGGTGGGGTGGAAACTCCTCCTGATTATTTTAATCGATGAGATTACGACCGGAGAATGCTCGGGGCTGTTGACGACGAGATAGCCAGTCGGGCGAGCGAAGGGAAATAGTCTTTTGGAATTTCTTCGCGATTTAGATAGGATGGGTTTTCATCGTCGAGATATGACAGGTTGTCCATCGTCGGTTTATCTCGTGCTATGGCGACGTGGCGAGTTGTAGTGTTCGCCGCGTTTCACTTTCCTACGGTTTTGCAGGTTCAGCTGCAGTCGGATTCCGATCGCGTGCAGGTCTTCTTTCCTGGGAGAGCGATAATGTAGTTGTTTTGATATGTCGCGCCTTCCGTGAATAGGTTGGAGAAATTGCCGGTCGTTGGCGCTCTGCCTCTCTTCGAAGAGACTTCGACAAGCTCCCACAAGAGTGATTCTGCTCGTCAGCTTCACTGCTCGAGCCTGCTAACGGAAGAGGCCGGGAGGCTCGTTTTGACTACTTCTCCATCTTCTTTTCTTTTAAGGTAGGAGGTAAGTCATGAGTTTCTTCATATAAGCTTTATCGGGTGATGGATCTCAGTCAATGACTTCACAGTTTTCATAAGAGCTTTGAGAATTCTTCATTGCTTTCATGATGGCTGAGGATAAATCTTCACCTTCATCTTTAACCATCATATTCTTGCTTGAATAGGAAGTATAACAAGTAGATAATGTACTTTCATAAGAATAGATCTCCTATAATTCTATCTAAAGGTGGTTTTCAAAGAGAGGGAAAATACAAATAGATTCCTACTGATTTTCTTTCTTGAGATCATTATTCATAACTATACAAGGTTCCTATGATATAGTGGATAAGGTTTGGAAATTAGGATCATAAATCAAAGGGAAAAGGGTGGTTGACTTGGTCCATTCAAGGAATTCTAATTATCTAAGGATAAGACTAATTCTTTTGACCAAGTCAATCATTAGATCAGTGTAAAATAGAAGAAGGAGGGAAAATAATTCCCTTAAAATCTACACTCTCTTTATTTATTTAGAGAGGTCTTATTCATCCATTTAATGAATGGATAATTTTTCAAATTAGTAGATAAGGAGGAGGAGGAGGAAGAGGAGGATAGGTTCACTTAGAATCCTTGTGTTCATGTTTTCAAAATAATTCTCCATCATTTTAACTTTTAGAAAATTAAATGAATGTATATAAAAATGATTTCTCTTATTATTTAACTTTAAAAATACTTATAATCTCAAGTAAAGATGGGTTATAAAATCTTTAATCTTTAATTCATCATAATTAACCCTAAATTAACGCATTTTGAGATTATAACATAAAATTGCATAGAATGATAGAAATGCACTCAAAGTATGATAACATGCACATAAATGTAATGTTTTATGCCTTAATTTGCATTAATAATCATGTTTTATCATGTTAATATTGCATGTTATCAGTAACATCCTATTCTTTTACGTGAATGATAGTTCCTACTATAATCCGTAAGTCCGGCGCTAGATACTTCTTAATATCCACATTCTTCTCTTCACCCACTTCCGTCTTATCCTATCTTTCCAATCACTGAATACTATATGTATTAAAATCCCAAAAAATTACATCTCTATTATCGATTTCTTCACCTATTCCGTTTTCTGTTGTCCTCACCACCGACACTCTCTCTTCTCGTCATTTCCGTTCTATTATTCTCTATCATCACCGCTATCTCATCTACCCCTATTTCATCTAATCTATATTTTCTATTTATTATCTTATCTTCTACAATTACTACTCAATAATAACCAACCTAAATTAACTACTTTTACTATCCATTATCTTTTCCTTTACTCATTACATAATCATTACTATCCTCATTATTTTTCCTCCCCATTTCATCTATTATCTAGTACTCTAATCACTGCTTACTCCATTCTTAAATACCTTTTCAATCACTTAATACCTTATTCCCTCCCTTCATTAATTCACCTACATATTAATCATCATAATATTTATCCTAAATATTTTCTTATTAATCTCCCTTAACATGTATTCCTTGAGTACTAATCTTCATAGTAATATCATTCATAGATCCTCCCCATATTGTAGGATTTAGATACATTTCCTAAAATATCCTACATCAGATTTCTTCTTTTATCGCTTCCCTAACGGGTCTAGACTCGTCCCCCAAAAAGATGTGATGGGTGCATAGTGAGGGGTTCAATCCCCTTAAGTCTGCTACGATGCAAATTGATTTCTTGTTCATTCCATCGCAATACATCGAGCAATCATTTTCCTTGCTCCTCATCGAGTTGGGAAAAAATGATCATCGGCTTTGCTTGCTGTGTATTAAGAAAAGCATACTTGAGTGTAGATGGTAGAGTCTTGAGCTCCAATGTAGGCTCGTCCCATGGTAACTCCTCAAAATCAGCTTCCTTATTGATTGCTATGACTTCTTCTATGCAAGATTCAATACCTTTGTCATCACAAAGTTCGATGACACCCAAATCCTCAGAAGCTCTTGAAGGGTACTTCATTAGCTTATTGATATCGAACTTCATCATGTGCTCTCCCACCTTTAGAACTACTTCGCCTTCCCCCAGTCTGTGATGACTTTCCCGGTAGCTAAGAAAGGTCATCATAAGATGATCGCCGCTTGACTAAGCTCGTTAGTAATTTTTATATCTATGACTAGAAAGTCTACCAAGAAATTACAATCTTCTATTCTTGTTTGTCTTGACGATGCCCCTTGATTCCTTGGGATGGTAGTGACTTGGGATGGTAATTGGTAAGAAAATGAAACCTGCTTACCCTTCTTGTTATCAGTCATGAGAGGAACATTTTCTTTGACAAAGTCTTCTATCTCGTCTACGTGTGAGTTCATCCAGTTCATCTGCTCTACTAATGCCGGTGTGATATGCCATGAGGCTTGCGCGTAGGATGGTTGTTATAAGACGTACGTCGACTTTCTTGCATTTGTGTAGGGTTGTTGATTTTGTTGCTAATTGGTGTTGTATGTCGGTGGATAGGTCTGATCTTTATTTCTCCTCAATCCTACAGTTGGGAAGGATTGTTATTAAAATCAGGGTTACTATAGTAATTTGGGTATGCACTTGAATAATTTGGTCTTCCTTTTTGACTCGGCCCTCCTTGTGGGCCTTGTTTATACATGCCTTGCCCTTATTCTACCATGAGGAGGCAGTCTAGCTCTACATGGTTGAGTCAAGAAATTGGCACATGGTGATGATTCTTGTAGCAAGAAGGGCGTGAGTCCTTACAAAACTATTCTAGATGTTAAGTCGATCCATAAGAAGGTTATGAACCTCTGCCATTTTCTTGATCCAATCAAGGAGCATGCTTGTCTCCTCTAATTTGGAGTTGATCAAGTCTCCTTTCGGCATGACACCTCTTCCTAATGGTTTTACTTTGTTGTTATGGCTTCTCTCCACCATCGTTTCGATCAATTTCATCGTGTCATCCTTGAATTTTCTCATAAAGGTGTCGCCGCTACCTGCATCTAAAAGATATCTATCTTGTGCGCCTAACCCATCATAGAATATTTGCATAAGTTTATGGTTAAGACACTCCACGGTGAAGACACTCCCTAGTGAGGTTTTTAAGTCTCTCATAAGCTTCATTTGAAGGTTTCACTTGGGCATTGGGTACATTTGCTAATAGTCCCTTTGAACGGAGATGTTTTTTCCTACTAAATAATATTATCTAAGGAATTCTTCCTCGATTTTGATCTATATAGTGAACTCTTTTCCTAACTTCAAAAACCAATCCTTAGCTCGATTTCTAAGGGTTGTCGAAAATATTTTCATCTTCATTACATCTGCTAGAACATAATGAATTTGATTGATTTCACACACTTTTCTAAGCTCATCTACGTGCCTATACGGATCCTCGGAAGGTTTACCATGGAAGATAGGTAACATACTCATTACGTGAGAATCTATCCTAAAATTTGCTCCTCTATTAAGGGGACGCGTGAATATGAGTCATAGGTCTCTGAGAGGACGGGCCTAGCCTAGTCACTAAGGTGTTTCCTAACATTTTTCTTGTCAATCTAGGCCATTTTTATGGGTTCTACAGTTGAAGAACACGTGGAAGAGGAGGGTGAATACGAGGAATGTTAAAAAAGATCTACGTGTAAAGGGTTATTTCTCGTTCTCCTAGTGGTCTGACATCTCATGGAAGGGTAGATTGTATATCTATATGAATATGTAAAAGATAATTATTAAATTATTAAATAATGGCAACGATCGTATCTAAGTGTTGGTATTCGTGAGAGTTACGTCTTCTCAATTCGAGCGTGAGGACATGATCGTTTGTAATTCGTAAAAAAGGGGGGAAATCACTTAATCTCATCAAATTGAGGATTTTGAAGATGGATTTCTACTTTAGATCACTCATTGTAGGATCGATGTGACCTAATTTCTAGAAAGAAACTAAAAAATTCAAGTTTGACAGAGTCAAAATCAACTAAATTTCTCATAAAATATGCCTTAATTCCCCAACAACGACACCATTTGATGAGATGAATTTGTGAGGTCATTGAAAACACATGAAGACGTGTCAAAAAATTTCCAAACTCACTAATTTAAGATAATAGTTAAGAAATAAAGAGTATAATGGTGAATAAGGATCAAATGCAAGAAGAATTAGAGAACTTTCTAGGTGTTTTTCAAATTTGATCAAATCGGACAAGGAATGAGGTGAGAAACTAAATATTTTAGTAAATTTGGAAAGAAGACTCCATTCAGAATTCACAGAATAAAAAATCATGCAATTTGGATCAGTATTCGCAGAGAAATCAAGGAGCAAAAATTAGAGAGAAAATTCGGTCACTAAGAGAGAGAAAATTGAGAGAAATTATAAAATTTCACTAATCTAAGCTTTGAAATTAAAATCTAAAGATACATGAAAAAAAAGGAGGAAAACACATAATCTAACTTGAGATTGCACTCGAAATAATCCACTTTATCACCGGATTAAAGGCTTTTCCTTTTGCATTTTTTAAAATAAATTTAGGCATTCAAGAGATGAAATTTGCCTACTCTTTTGACAACATCTCACTTTCAACCACTTCTTGGACGCGGAATGAGTCTAGAAGATGAGGAAAGTGAGAAATTCAAGGATTGATATGTCTAAACAATTTGATTCCTCTAAACATCCAAGAATACATTTTATGTCAAAGAGAGAGAGTATAAATTGACAAAATTTGGGTGTGGCAGTTGGATTTGGTGTTTCATCTTCGATTAATGGCTTAGATGGAATGCCACCATGCGAATCGTCTTCATTAAGTCTTATATGTTCGATTCAAAATGTATCACCCAAATGAAGCCGCATCATCGCGGGAAGTTCGTTTATCATGTAACGCCTATCCCTTGATCTTCATCGAATGCCTGAGATGTCGCCACGCGTCCATGGAAGTTCACCGTGTGCATTTAATCTCAACCGTTATAACTTTTCAAATGAAGTGCCGAGATTAATGTGTTCTTAAAACGCGAATCGTCGCTTAATCAGAGTACTCCGCATACCCTTCGAGTAAGTGAAAATTGAGTGCTTAGATTAAATTGTATCTTTTTACGTCGATCAGACGCTTCTCATTTCACCACATCACCTACATAAAATAAACAAAAAGATAGTCCCACATGACAAAAATAACGGCACAAATCATGTATAAAGGTAAAACATGTTTAATGGGTTTAGCGTATCTCCTAACAAGGATGCTTAACCCACTAATCACACTCACATGCACACAAGTGCGCACACGTGCACACATGTGCACACAAGCACAAACGTGCGCCACGTGGTGTGTACATAAGTTTCCATGTGGCGACGAGTTATTGTCCCCACTGCGTTAGCTCCCACATCTTTGCAAAGTAAAAAAACTAATTTTAAAAAAATGTTTTTCAATAAAAATAAATATATAAAAATTGGAAAACATTCTAGAAAAATCCTTAAAAATTTGAAAATTCATAACATTCAAAATATAATTATAAATTAATCTAAATTTATTTTATTAGATAAAAAATTAAATAATCTATGATTATAAAAAGTCAAATTTAATAAATAGCAAGAGAATAAATTTATATTTCAAAAATACACGCATTTCTCTCAGAAAAATAAAACTTATAAAAATAAATGAGTGTATAAAAAATATTTTCTCTTATTATTTAATATTATAACCTAATTATTATTTCAAATAGAGATGAGAATAATTATCCCTAAAATAATAAATTTTGAGATTATAACTTAAAAATACATAAAATGATAGATATGTACACAAAGTATGATAATATGCATAAGAATGTAATATTTTATGCCTCAATATGTATTAATAATTACATAAGTACATGTTACTATTAAAATTTTCTTTAGAAAACAATCTTCTATTTCATCCCAAATTTTAAATTTTAATCTTAAATTCTGAACCAATCCTTGGCTCTATCTTTCAAGGTTTGAGGAAAAACTTTCATTTTCAGTATTTCATTGGACACTCCGAGAATATGATATAGGTAACACTTTCCTACCAACTCTTTTAAATATGTATATAGATTTTCCAATGGTAGACCATGATAATTATGTAAAGAGTTAACAAAGGCGGTGTCTATCTTGAAATTTACATTGCCTCCTACGGGAAGGGCTATCTTTGTGAAAAGCTGACTCCTAAGAGGGGTCATCATTGTTCTACCAGTTCCTAGATTTTGATCTCGATCAACATTTCTATTCTCCCTCTCATGAAAAAATAGTGAGAATATCTCCCTCTGATAAAAAAAATTAGAAATCAAAAAGATCAAAAAGAAAGAAAATAATCAACCTCAATGATACGTAGCTCCCCAATTAGGGCACCAGTCGATGAACTCGATTACATGTGTCTTTCGTCATTGTTGTACATCAATTTTATGCAATACAATATAATTCTTTATTTAGTATACTATCAACAAGGTTAGGTTTAGAGATTTTTTTTGTTAGGCGTTTAAAGGATAGAGAGATATCTCCAATCTAGAACAGAGAGATATAATCCGGGCAAAAAAATAGTCTTATTAGGAAATGGTCACATCATAAAAGAAAAAAATAGGGCAGAAAAAAAAAGATCACAAAATTACGGTGGATACGTGTCAATCTAAGGGTCGTCTTTTCATCGAACGGATCAAGTGTTTTTTCTTACGCCGAGAATCTTTTGGCAAGATCACTGGAAGTCAACGTTGCATCCTCACACAATTTACAATCGAACTCGACTGGCTTACGTGAAGACCAGATAAAGAGTATGAATAATTTGATGATGAATGGCGGATGGACAGACAAGCAGCTGAGCCACGACGGAACGGGCCACGTGGGAGGAAAGCACGGCTCTTCCCCTTAACGGTCCTCGTACGGAAAGCGGGCGCAGCGGCGAGAAAGAAAGACCCGACAGTCGTCCCGTGGGGTGATGGTTGGAACATAGGCGATCTCGTCGCAGCCGGGCGTCCGGTCGCGCCTGAAGTCTACGAGCGAGACGAATATGGCAACGAAGAGGAGGAGGTGATTCACGGCGTAGCGCTGGCCCACGCACTGATGCGCCCCGGCGCCGAAGGCCAGGAAGTTCTTCTTGTAGATGCGGTCTTCCTGGCGCTCCTGCGAGAAGCGGTCGGGGTCAAAGCGCTCCGCCTCCGGGAAGCCCTGGAACGAGGCCTCCAGAAGCGACGGGAACACGATGGTCCCTTTGGGCACGGTGTATCCCACCCCCGGCAGCGGCACGTCCTGCGTCGCCACGTGTGGCACCAGCGTCGCCGGCGGCCGAAAGCGGATCACCTCGCGCACCACCGTTTCCGTGTAGCGCAGGCCGCGGAGCATCTCCGCCGTGATGGGCGGCCAGCTCCCGTCCGCCCCCGGGGACCACTGCGACGCGACCTCCGCGCGGACCCTGGCCAGGACGTCCGGGTGGGACTCGAGAAGCGACACCGCCCAAAGGAGCGAGGAGGTGGACGCGTCCTGCGCCGCGAAGAGGAAGTCGAAGAGATGACCGCCGACCTCGCGGTCGCCGCACTCGGGAGGCGGGGGCGCCCCTGCCCGCTCCGCCTCCTCCATTTCGCGAACCGTCTCGTTCATCCAGAAGTCCACCAGGCAGGACGGCTCCGCCTCCGGCGAACGCATTCGGCGCTTGCTGTCCGCCACGCAGCCGCTCAGAGTGGACACCAAGCGGGCCACTGCGAGCCTCGCCTCACGGAAGGCGAAACCTGGCAAGTCGAGGGGAAGACCCATGAGGCCGACGTTGAAGAGGTTGTAGTCGACTTTGAATGCGCTGCGCGCCTCCGGGGGAAGGTAGGGGCCGGCGAAGACCGTCTGCGAGGTCTCGAGGTTCATGTCCCTGCAAGGAAGGCGCAGCGGAATGGAGGACGGCGAAGACTCGCTCCTCTTCACCCACTTGGTGACGTGCGAGACGATGATGGCCTGCTGGAGGCCAATGTAGGTGGCGAGCGCCTTTGGGGTGAAATTCGGGGCAATACGCCGGCGCAGGTCCTTGTGCTCCTGCCCGAACATGTAGATCAGGTTGTGCTCGCCGAAGAGCTTGCGGCCGAAGGGATGGCCAACGACTTGGAAGGCATCCGGGCGGACGTTGGAGAAGACGCCGTGAGAGATGTCGGCGGACTTGAGGAAGACGATGAAGCGGCCGAAAATGTAATCGGCGCACAGCCCGCGAGGCGTGGCCGCTTCCGCCAGGTGCTTCCAGTAGGCCGTCGGATTGATTATCATCGACAGGGCGCTCCCCAGCATCGGTATTACCAGCGGCGGGCCTGGGAGAGACCCCTTCTTCCGGAGATAGGACAGCTGCTCCAAGCTCAGCAACAAAACGCCCAGCGCCATCGCCCATGGCAGCGCGGCGGCGGGCCCAACATACAAACCGCCGCCGCTGCCGCTGTAAGACTGCGCAGTTGCGTTCTCCGCCATCTCTTTGCCGGCTGCGGCGGACGACGACAAGGAGACAAAACGGCCCGGAGCAAATTAGCCCGGGCTTCTTCCTCCTCTTCGTCGCCTAGGGCCCGGAGTCAACTTCAGCGATGACACGACAACTGTGTCGATTCTCGCCACACATACGGAGAATTGCTGATGGAGAGGTTCCGTAACTGCGTAGGAGAAGAAGGAAGGACGTGACTAAAGAAATAGCGCGAAGGATCGCCCTCTTCTGCGCACCTCTCCTCGAAATGTGTACGGCTTTTAGAGACTGCTCCAGGGGCCCGCACATCGTCGCCGGTCGGACACAAGTGGCCGGCGACGAGCCCGAACCCGAAAGTATAGGTTCCGGCTTTTCTTGGTTGCCCTATTTCAGCTGGCGGATCCCCAAAACTGCCGTTGACTTGGCTTTCAAGTCCGAAATGACCAGGTTTCGGATAAGGATTAGTTGGAAGTCTCTCTCGAGAGGGTAACCGCACTCGGTGCTCACTGCCTGATTTAAGTGAATTCTAATGATGTCACTCATGAAAACTCCCAGACAAGCCGTCGCGTCATTGCCGCGTTGGCACTGAGGTCGGACAGCTGGTGACCGACTGACCATTGGCACAAGCCAATGACGGCGCTGGATTGACATTTGGCCTACCCTTTGTCGTTTTAAACATCTGATGGCTGTGGCAGAATGACGGCGCTGGCATTGTTGCATGTAAATGCGCCGCGTGGCCGGGACTGGAGCTTCCTCTCCGCCGCCGCCGGTGCGATGACCGCGTGGAGAAGGTCAGCTTTACCCGCATGCAGTCCCTCCGACCGCTGGGAGTCTAGACTCGTCCTACTTTCCAGTGTCCATCTTTCTCTTGACTGACGAGACTCACGGGGACAAAAGAAATGAGTGCACAAGCGTGCAGGGGCAGCCTGGCCCGCCTTCGCTGTCGACTCACGTGACCTTAGGGTTTGAGAGGATCGCTCCCTTCTAAATTCTCGTGCAGCTTACAATCGGAGCTCATTTCATTAATTAAGAACAAGGATAGTTAAGGACAAGGAGGTTATAGCACTCGACTCCCCCCCGGTACCCGCGGAAGCCTCGGTCGTTTTGGCTACACCCTCCAGTACCTGGCCAAGCACCATGAAAAGCAAGGCTTGTAACGGTTATTATCATCATCGGTCAGGAAGATAAATGAGCGGCGAAGAAGGCCACGGTGAGAAGCTATGTTTTGTATTCGGAAGCCGCCGTTTTTAATGGCGTTTGCATGTCTGATGGACGTAGAGTTTCAAATCTCTATCTGACGGCCTGCGTCTCGCTAATGGAACCGTAACCGCAAGATTACAGAAAACGACATGTCGACAACAGAGTAGGTTAATTCCCTACCCTTGGCGTCGGCTAACTAGTGAGGAGCGGCGAACAAGAGAGATCCAGAGGCCTCACCCATCCAACGCCAAAAGACAAGTCTTCACCATTTTCGAGCAGAGGAACCAGAGCAGCATCAGCACGATCGTATCTGGAATTACAAGGCACGCGAATCAAGGAATGCAAGTAGCTCGCAGATTCTACGAGCGGCATTAACGAATGTGCCATGCGCTACAGGCATTTGCCAAGTAAAATCCAAAGGATACGTACGCCACAGCGCTCCCACGTTTCGAGTCCGTAAAGCCCGAAGGTGACCTCGTACAGCATCAGCTTGCGACTGAGCCAGCTCGTCATCCGGAGAAGAGGGGGGACGGGAGGAAGAAGAAAACGAAGAACCAGAAGTAGACGCGTAAGGCTGCCGACTTTCGGGAGTCGCTTGATGCGTATGATATAGAGGACGGGGGGACGAAGCAAGTTCTTCTACGCTTTCCCAGCAACAATAAATACTTGATCTCAGCTACTTCGTTGACCCAAGTCAGCGAGCGCCAACGCCGTGGATGGAGACGCAAACGAATAGGAGTGGCGCGAAGATAAAATTCACTACTATCTTCACGTGAGGCAGGAAAAATATACGATCCCAGTTCAGGAGCTAAACTTTGAAGAGATTCCCGTGCTATCGAATGGCCGTATAAGATGCAAATCTACTCACAAAAGGGACTTTGACGGGGAGGAGGCACGACGCCGGTGGACCATTTGCTCCGGTGGTCCTTTCTGTGGTTCCCATTAGACGTTGACAGCCAACCACAGTTCCTTTGAAGAGACTCAATAATCGGCACATGATCTACTGCAAAGCTTCGACATCGCAAATGACCGAGCACTTGAATGCGGGTCAATAACGCAGCGCACGTTGGGTTGTTGATCGCCAGATTTGTCGTTGTCGCCCATCAAACTGCCAACCCCCTTCCCTCTACAGTGGCGCTTCCCACCTGCGTTCCTTTTGACGCCGTGCTTCATGAGGGACTGGAAGTCAACAAAGAAAGCATATTCTTTTCTGAGATGCTTCGAGCAGAGGCTGACATCCATCGGGCCGGTTTCGAGCAAAGCGAGGAAGACAAAGAAAACAAAGGGTAGGCCAAGGAGGGAGGGGACAACCGGGACAAGTAATGTGGGCGGCAAGGGTAAAGTTTTCCAGTCAATATCTACCCTCTCCCCTATTTTTTTATCCACGGTACTATTTTCATCATTGGCTAAAAAAAGGATGATGCCATTTTTTTGGGAATAAATGAGCCCCTCTTACCTTCGATTCATGACTCAAAAATCAAAACTCTGGATGTTAATGCTTTTAATAATCATAATGCTGCCGTTGCTACATTCATAGAATCTTTATACCTTTTGCTTTTGCGCATTAATGCCAATGCTAGTGGAGAACCTCTTTATATTAATAATAATGATGATTAATCTTGGTAATTATTTAACTCTATCTCTCTCTCTCTCTCATCTCCCTCTACTGCTCTCCATTTCTCTCCCTTCCCCTCCCTTTTTTTCCTCTCTACCTCTTCAGCCTTACCATTTTTCGCCTGTCTCTCTCTAACTCTAACCGAAATTCCGATCACTTAGCTGTTGGTTCTAACTATTTTTTTCTAGAAACAGAGCACTAAGGATCCGTTTATAGAATGGAAACTCTTATTGATGAATAAGGGTTTGCGCCACTTGCAATATGATAAAGAACACTTTCAAGTAATGTCAGGAGGAGAAAAAAAAAATTGACGGCCAATAAGGTATCCATTTGAATTGCTCATATTTTTTAAAAATATTTGAGTTAGAAATATATTTTCATGGGAATCACAATGAATGGCTTTGTTCCACCAAAAACATCCATAAAATGGATGTTGTTTAGATGGCCGATTAGCATTATCATTCGATCGAACTGTGCTATGATGAGGCTGCTATGTGGGGGATGCTAAGTGGATATCCCTTTGAATTTCAAAAATAATTGGCTATGCCACCTCTTTTGCATCATTGGTTAGTAATAACATGCATTTTTACATAATTCATTATTCTGTTATTATTTTAAAACATAATTCACATCATTTTTGTGATGTTATCATCTCTTAATGAAATTTTTGCATTTATCGTATATTTTCGTTCATAAGCTGAATTTGCATTAAATTGCTTTTAATTTTATATATCTTTGATGTTTGAACTTTTCTAAGGTAAATAAAGATAATTTAATCATGTGTACATGAGTTTTGTAATCGTAGTCATGAATGAGGAACGATGAGGAATGAAAAGGACAAACAATTCTAATACAATTTTTTTTTCTTTTTTGCCATCTTTATATTTTATTACAAGTAATATGATGAAAAAGAGGGCAAATCAAGGATCAAATGGAAAAAATTTCATTTAAAAAGGATCTTTCTATGAATGTAAAGATTAGGAGTTTTCTATAATTTTTCTATTTTTTCTTGACAATTTTCAATATTTTTTTAAAAAAATGATTTTTAAACTGCTTTTCAGGAATTTAAAATTAGAAAACATCGATTTTATTTGCATGTGCTAATGTGATGTGTTGATATGGGATTGCATATGAGTGACATGAATCTTTTGTGCTAACTATGTTGATATGGGATGAGGCATGGTGCGTAGTTAGTGCACACATGGCGCCATTGTGGGGAATATTATTCTAAAATATTTTTATTTTTTAATTAACTACTTCATGGGCCTCGATATTTTAGGCCAAAACTAATTTTCATTTATCAAATGTGGGATTATTTAAATGGTTAGCACACACGTGGCATACTGTGGAGTGCTGGATTTGGTGGACTGAGTCCGTTAAATCTCCTCTTCTTGGGCTGCCACATGGCACAATCCTATGTGTTCCACACTTATTTAAGACAATCCAATGGTTGATATCACTCCCACTCTTTCTCTCTCCTCATGATGAATCACAAGCTGACATTGTGGAGCAATCTAGTGGCTTCTGACTTTGATCATGATTAATAGGATACTTAGCAATCAATCAAGTGAAGTTAAAGGGAAAATAAGTGACCATAAATGCTCCAAATTAAAATTTTGATATCTCGTGATCTCAATTGAGTTAGGGGCTGAAAATTTTTAGACACGATCATCATTTCAATATCTACAAATCCATAGAGGTTGATTACAATTCTAAGGTAGAAAAATTAGGGTTTTTAATGTTTTATTGTGTGCTTCTAATATTAGCTAGCCAAAAGGAAAGAGGTCATTCTTCGTGTATGGAACATCATTTCTAGTGAGTTTCTTCTCTTTTCTAGGCATTCATCATGTTGAATGCCAAAAGATGGACTTGGAGTTTGGCATTCATGTTGGAGTTTGGCATATCATGCCTAATAATTTGTTGATTAATTTCTCATGCCATATCATGCCAAACTCCAAGTGATCAACCTATCAATCCATGATTAATTTGTTGATATTAGACATTGAATTAATCAATTGCACAACCTAATAATGATTCGATTGACTTATAGAGTTTTTATCTACATGTAATTGATGCATAAAGTTCTTTGACAATAGGGTAAAGATATATTTGTTTTGGGTTTTGTGAAAACAATGAACCCTATAGAAAGATCTTAAGGGAGAGGGGGGGGGGGGTTTTGGGGTACTGTACAAATGATGATATTATGTGGCCTAATGCCAATTTACACTTCCATGTCTCGCATATATTCATTAAAATGAAATTTATGCGTCGTTATTCTTATGTGATATTTGTAATGAAGTTCATGAGCATATATAATGACCAAATAAATTATGATGAGATCATAATATAATGATCACTAGTCCTGAACAACATACTACAAATATTCCTATTTGTAGGATATTGAAGACAGACATCGAATTATCTAAAAAAGAATATAATTATATGATCTTCATTATATGATGAGTATAGATGATCTTGTGGCAATTGGTATCATGAGATCAAGGATAGATAATAGCTACTCTTTAGAAAAATATTTCATTAAAATTAATCTATAGGAATCTCGTTGATGGTATCATACATAAATATCGATCAAGTTGATCTATGTCATGATTTTGTATGAGGTCTTTTAACTTAAGACACCTAAGAAATCCTGTGGATGGATGATCATGTCTTGACTATGACTTATGAATACCTAGTCATGGCATCTCCAAAACATTAAAGATGATATACAACATAAAGTCCTCATAGGTCATTGTGTGATCGAGATGAGATTATTTATCCTGAATATTAGAAGAGATCAATTTTGGTTATGAAGTAAAGGTCCATATTTGGGCTAACCCATTCATAACATGCAACTTATACTTGTATTTACATGATTATTAATGTAAATGAAGGCATTAAACATTCCATTCCTATCCATTCCTATGCATATCATTAAGCTAATTCATTTTATCTGCAAAAAAATTTATGTTTTTTTCTATGTGGGACTATCTTTCTATTTTTTCTATGCAGGTGATGTGGCACAATGAGAGGCGTCAGATTTCATGATTTAATGAGAGGTATTGATTTTCACTTACTCGGGAGGGGTATGAGGTGGATCACGATCTGACGCCAATTCATTTGATTTAAATTATGCGATCTCATTCGTTCATATTAGGAGTTATAATAGCTAAGATTAATTGCTTCTCATGGAATCGTGTGGACATGTGTATGCATTTAGAGCGTTTGATGAAGATCAAACAGTGAGGGTTACACAACAATCTGTGTACACGCACTAATGTGGCAAAATCTAGATGCCCTGATGAAGATCTAATAGCAATGACTTAAAGATGTTGATTCAACTTAGAGCGTTACATCTATTCGTTGATTAAAGATGAGGAGGCAGATCGAATGACTATGCCCAGTTTTCATCTATTTATACTCTCCTTCTTCAACTGTGTACAACATTCTCAGATTTTGATTGATCAAACATTTTGGACAACATCATCTTTGAATCTCTCGCTTTCTTCTTCTTCTTCTAAACTCATTTCCATTTTCAATAAGTGCTTGAAAATCAAGATTTAGTCGAGAGAGAAGGAAGAATTTGTCACTTGAACTCTGAATTTTTTTTTCAAAATGCAGAATGAAAAGCCTTTATCAGGCAATAGATTGGATCATTTCGAGCATGATTTCAAGTTAGATTACATATTTTCTTCTTAATCTTTCATCCTCTACAATTTGATTTTAATTTTGACCATTTAATCTTCTCACTTCGCAATTGATTTCTATCTTCTTATTTTGCTCCTCAATTTATATACGAATACTGCCAAATTGAGTGATTTTTTATTTTTTGAATTTTTCTTGGAATCTTCTTTATAAAATAGAAATTTTCCTAATTTATCATTCCAATTTATAGTCCCATTTGATCGAATTTAGAATATATCTAAAAAATCCTTCTAGTTCTCTGTGGATTCGTCCCTTACTCACCATTATCCTAATCAATTTGTGAATAATTATCTAACTTAGAGAGTTTCGAGATTTTTTTGATACAAGGAAGTGTGTGTTTAATGATTGCATAGAATTTTTCCATCAACCACTCAAGGAAAGAGATGAGGTTAAATCCTTAGTTAAGGTAAAGAAAATATTAGAGGAGCTATTAATGATTTTCTCTTTGCATAAATACTAACTTGGGTTACCAATAACATGCAATATATAAAAGTAATTATATGATTATTAATGCAAAATAAGACATAAAAAATTCCATTCTTATGCATGTTTTGATTATCATGTTTTGAGTGTATATCTATCATTGTATGAAAATTTAAGTAATAATCTCAAAATGTACTATTTTATGGATAATCCTGAATAATTAAAGAGATATATTTAAGATTAGATTAGTCCTAATTTATAATTAATATCATAATTGGGTTTTTCAATGATTAATACTAAGAGAAATTTTTTTATATAAACTCATTTATTTTTCTAGCTTTATTTTCTAACAGAAATATATTTTCTAGCTTTATTTTTCTAGCTTTATTCTTTTTAGTGTATTTTTTAAATAAAATTTTATCCTCTTATTATTTATTAAATTTAACCTTTTATAATGATAGATTACTTTTTTTATCAAAAATGATAAATTTGGTTTAATTTGGAGTTATATTTTTAAATTTATGAAGTTTCTAATTTTTAGAAATTTTTCTAGAATTTTTATGATTTTTATGATTTTATTAGACTTTATTTGGATTTATTTTGAATGAAAAAATAAAAAATCAGATTAAAATCATGCATTGACGTGGCAGCTGATACGGTAGAATAGTTTACACGTCGCCACATGGCGACCTGTGCACACGCCATGTGGCACATGTGTGTGTGTATACGCTCGTCATTAGTTGGTTAAGGATCCAGTAATGGATTTTCGCTAACCTATTTAGACCGCGATCATTATATACACATGTTCTCACATTTATTTTTGTCATGTGGGACAATCTTTCTATTTATTTTTACGCAGGTGACGGGAAGCGTGTGATTCATGCATTTAATCTAAGTGGTTGATCTTCACTTAAGTCGCGGGGTACGTGGTAGCATATGAGTGGATGCAGATTTTTTTTATTAAATGGATCAATCCTGGCCGTTCATCTGATTAGTTATAACGATCAAGATTTGAAGAGCCATTTGAGAATCTGAGACGTTAATTTATGATCAAACGGATGAGATCTCGTGCTGCTTATTCTTCACGCGCACCGTGGCAAAATCTGAGCGCTCCATCTTCTTTCGAAAAGACACGACTTAACGGTAACGATTTGGATCAAAGCATTTCATTGGAGTTGTTGATTGAAGATGAAGAGCCAAATGCAACAGACACGCCAAAATTTTGCCTATTTATACGCATGTTCTTAGGCAGAAAATATATTCTTGGGTGTTTCAAGTAATCAAACTATTTAGACATCTTAATCCTTTAATCTCTTGCATTTCTCCTCTTCTATATTTATTTCCGCATTCAATGAGTGTTTGAAAGTGAGATTTTGTTGAGAGAATAGGAGAAATCGCCTCTTGAACGCCAAAATCCTGGAATAAAAAGCCCTTGATCTAGTGACCAATTGGATTATTTCAAGCACGACATCTGATTAGATTATGTCTTTTTCTCCTAATCTCTCTTGCTGTATCATTATATTTTAATTTCAAATCGTAGATTAATCAAATTGTACATAATTTCTTTGTTTTCTCTCCCTTCTTGACCAAAAATTTTATTTGATTTTTGCTCCTTAACTTCTTTGCAAATCTTGATCCAAATCGAGTGATTTTTTATTCCATGGATTCATCTTGGAGTTCTCTGTCTAAAATTACTAAAATCCCTTATTTCTCACCTCAATTCCTTGTTCAATTTTAATTGAATTTTAAGCAATGCCTTGAAAATACCTTAATTCTCCGTGGATTCGACCCATATTCACCATTATTCTCTTTAATTTGTGATTATAATCTTAAATTGGTGAGTTTGTAAAAAAATTTGACACGTCTCCATGTGTGTTCAATGACCATATGAATACATCTCATCAGTTACAGATAAGGTTTTAATGGTTGACCATACACTAAGTCATCATGAGTCTCATGCAACTAAAGGATGATACATACACATAATATTGAAATCAATATTGACTCTTTCGACTATCAACAGCTTATTAATCTAAAAAAAGACTCCATGAAACTAAAGCTCATTCCTGAAGTTTATATTTTTTATAATTGGTAAATTGATTTAATGGGCCTATTTTCTTCTCATGACGAATATTATTATGTTGCAATAGTTGTTGATTATGTTCCGATGTGGTTAGGAACCATTATTTCAAGAATTTATCATCCTAAATGGTGGTGAAATTTATGTTTCATATTGTCTATTGCAGATGTTTGATGTCTTAGAGCCATGATTAGTGATGGAGGGTCACATTTTACGAATCTTCATTTCATGTCATTGATGAAAAGAATAATAAGTCCATCTTAAATTCACCGACCCTTATCACTGTAAAGGTAATGGGAAAATAGAGATATAAAATTATAAGATTATTAAATAGACTATTAGGACTGAAATATTGTATGATGCATTTGGAACACTCCATAAAGCTCCTTTATTGATGCATCTTGATATCTGGAAAATGATCATCTCCTCGTAGAATAAGGTCATAGGCTGAATGCGATACTCTTAAGCTGAAGTTTTCTAATAGAGAAGTCAGAGCAAAATGATTTTGCTTATAAATGGATTTTAGTAATTTAGGATTTAAGAACATGAGAAATTGAGGATTAAAGTAAAAAATAAGACATTTCATAATTAAAAATAATAAAAATTAATTGTTACATTAATGAGAGACTTTAGTTTGAGAATTCTAGATTATAACTATTTTGGAAAATTAAAATCTATAATAGAGACAACTAATCTTCTTAAATTTTTTTGCGAATGGTAAAGTCCAATTGTATTGAGTGAATAAAGAAGAGATTACAAGCCTCTATTTATAGAGAATAAAGAGAGAAAGATAGAAATATATCCCATGTGAGACTAATATCCTTGAGCATGATAAAATATGAATATTTCCCAAGAAGTCACCCATCCAGGTACTGCTCTCACTCAAGCACGCTTAACTATAGAGTTCTTATAAGAGCTACTCCAATACACTTTATATTGAGTTATATCTAGGACCTTGTAATGAGCTATATCAAACATTTTTCAATAAGGAACAGTTCTAATGTCTCATTAAAAAAGAGGTAAAAAAATTAATTAAAAGTTCAATATTAATTTCATATCTATAGAATGGTCCTCCAAAATATGCACCTGTATCACTTAGATGATCCATTGCGTCCAATATCTCTTGAAATAATTAATTCATCATGAACCTAGAAGTCATTTACTCATTATTTTTTATTTGACTTTTATGTTTTTAATTGTTTTCTAATTTTCCTTTTAAAAGCATCTCTCCATCATTTTTACATAAATAAGAAATTTATCCATGAAGCATAAGAAAAAAATTATTCAATTTTAACACTAGAGGTATGATTAAATCTCCAAATTTTGTCAAAATATTCATAACAAATTGAAGTGTAATAATATCATCATTGCATAAATGAGGTGGAATAGCATAGCCTAAATAACACCTTTGTGAGTAGGTCTTCCATAATAGCATTACACTATGGCTAGAGGGAATGCTTTTATGGAAAAATTTGAACTCTCATATGCCTCTCAAAATTTTAAACTATTTTCCATGTTCATATGCTTAATTTCTTTCATTGGTAGCACACACATTTTAGGTGCATGTCACAAAGAAGGTGGTGCATTTCTAGTGACAATCACACTGCACCATGTGATTGTGTATGTGAATCACAATCACATGCACCATGTGATCTCAAGAAACACTTTTTGAGCACTCTAAAAAAATTGAAATATCAAAGGGAACCAAAATTTTACATCACCTAAATTTTCTTAACTATCCAATTTTGAACTAAAATTTCTGCACATAAAATGTGGAAAATTGGTTGGAGAAATGAAAATGCCAAGAAAAGATCATCCTCTAATCAAACATACGATTGGCAGGCTAATGTGGCAAAGGCAAGGGTATATTCCATATCGTGTAAGAAGAAAACATGGCATAATTGATGTTGTACAATATTCCTTAATGCAGATAAAATGTCCACAATATTTTGACATTCACCCTTCATCTCTATATTCTTGTCAAAATGGGTCAATGGTGATATTTTCTTGGGGTTTTCATCATCAAAGGTAAGTTTCATAAAAAAATGATGATTTTGATGATAAAAACATCCATAAAAAACTTATGAGTATCAATAAGTCCATCAATATTCCAAATTCCAAAATTTTGAAGGTAAGCCTATTTAAATAGGAAAATGTTTAAAATCAAGAAAATGTATTAATCAGATTTTTTTCCTTGAATTGATATGAATTTAAATCAGGAATGATTAAAAATTGAAGGTATATCATTCAAATTAGGAGTCACCACGATAGCTGCAACACCCATAGTCAAAGTCAAGAATCTCCCTTCAAACTCTAGTGTGATTACTGATGTTGAAGGAGGAGAAGAAGCACTTGAAGATCATCTTTTCTTTTCTAGAAACAAAAAAATAGAAGCATTATTTTTTAATAGTGTCTTGGGAAAGAATTATGTGTATTTGGGCTAGAAGATTTGGAGAAAACAGTTGGCTCTAAGAATAATCAAGGTTTGAGGCTCATTAATGGATAAAACATAATTGTTAGACTAGGAATATTTTATATTGTCATCATTTTATCTCCTCTCTCAACCAAAATTTTTTCAAGCAGTTACATTTCTACTCATTCCAATATATTTCATATATTCCCCATCTATTTGTTCCCTCTCATTCCGACATCATTCTCAACTTAACTCCAATCATATCCACATTCATGTTCTCCTCTCATGATATTACATAACATCTGAATTCCTATTTTTTGATATACTCGTCATGCACTTTGGTTAGTGTGACAAGAGGAGAAAATTTTCTAGTTAAGATGATGCAAATATTGCATTTATTTCATAAAAAAATTTCCATCAATAAGGGTAGAAACAAAATTTAAGGAATATTTTCCCATTAGAATGAAAATTTGTTAATTAAAAATTAGGAAATGAAAATAAAAAATAGGAGAAACTTTTGAGGAAAATTTAAAAAATCATACAACGCATTGGTACTATCCCCAATCTGGTGTGTACATGACCCAACAAAGTGAATTATAGACCATCAGGAGAGGTCTTTTTGGCTTGTTAATGAGGGAGAGAACTATTTGAAAAGCCAAAAATTCCTAAAACATGTATATTAACTCTTGCAATTAAAAAATTTCCATGTTGGAGAAATCTCTACTAAGGGATGTCTCCTCATGATTGATTGAAATCCATAGACTTACGATCAATGATTAGATTGAATTTTTTGTTGACTAAGATTAATCAAATTTTCAATTTAAATAAACTGACATCATGCAAAAATAAAACGAAGTGATGTAGTTAGTCATGCAAGCATCACAAAGAGGGTGGTGCCACTACAGCCTACAAAGGAAGCAAATAGTGTAGATGGCTACTAATGAATGCAATTATGGTGTAATTTAGGTCGTTTATGTGTGTCTATTTCATGCAATAACATTTATGTTTTCCTCACTTAGTATAGTACTAAACCAAGGGTTGAATCCTTAGGGAGCCTAGTAATGAGATTAGATGCTTGAATGGAAGATGAGACATGAAATAAAATGTGAATGTGGAATTTTATCTGCCGAAAGGGATGTGAAGTGATGATTTTATAATTTCTCTTGATGAAATTAAGATGAAAATTAAAAGCTAGATGAGGTGTGATAACATGTAATTTATATATGTAATTAATGCAAATATTGGCATTAAATGTTCCATTCTTATGCATGTTATAATAGTTTGAGTGAATATCTATCATCTCATACATTTTTAAGTTATAATCACAAAATTCATGATTTTATGGATAATTATGCATAATGAAATAATATATTTCATAGTAGATTATTCCCATGTGGATTTGAGATTATAATTACATTTTAATGTTAAATAATAAGATAAAATAATTTTTATACACATTTTTTCCAAGTTTCATTTTCTATGAGAAATGAGTGTATTTTTAAAAAAAAAATTTATTCTCTTGTTATTTATTAAATTTGAATTTAATAAAATTATAGACTATTTAATTCTTATCCAAAAAAATAAATTTGGATTACATTTTGAAAGTTATGAAATTTTCTAATTTTTAGAGATTTTTCTAGAATTTTTCCAAATTTTTTGGATTTATTTTTAATGAAAAATATTAAAACAACTAGTTTTTAATGCGCGCTGATGTGACAGCTGACGTGGTGGGCGCATGACGTGTCACCACATGGCGCACACTAATAGCATGCAAATTATATATGAAATTATATGATTATTAGTGCAAATTAAGGTTAAAGCATTCTATTTTTATGCATGTTATTATATTTTGAGTGTTTATCTATCATTCTATGAAAATTAAGTTATAATCTCAAAATGTACTAATTTAGGGATGATATAGATAATTAAGAGAAAAATTTAAAGATTAGATTATTCCCATCTAGGTTTGAGATTATAATTAGGTTTTAATGATAAATAATAAGATAAAATACTTTTTATACACTAATTTATTTGTCTAAGTTTTATTTTCTAAGAGAAATGAGTGTACTTTTAAAATAAAAATTTATTATCTTATTATTTAAATAATTTGACATTTTGGAATGAGAGATAATTTAATTTCTGATCTAACAAAATAAATTTGGATTAATTTAGAGTTGTATTTGGAGTTGGATTAATTTGGATTATCTTTCTAAAATTTTCATATTCCATAATTTTTAATCTTATTCATCATCCGATTTGATTAAATTTTGAAGAACACCTCAAAATTTATTCACCTCAAAATAAATTTTGAAAAATACCTTAATTCTTCATGAATTTGACCCTTATTCACCTCTATACGATCCAATTCGTGATTTTAATCTTAAATTGGCGAGTTTATAATAATTTTTAACTCGAGTCTACGTGCATTCAATGACCTCATGGATTCACTTCATCACATGAGTGTGTACAGGAGCGCGTGTGGGCATGCGTGTGTGCACATATGTGCGCAAATTCTTGTTTTCCTCCTAATCTCTCCTCATATAACACCTGACGGAACGAATCTATGCGACCGTTAATTGCACACCGATTCCTGTAAAAAATAAAGCCAAACTCACCAATTTTATGATTTAATCACGAATTGAGCAGTATAGTGGTGAATAGGGTCGAATCTACGGAGAAATAAGGGATTTTTGAGAAATCTTTTGGAATTCGATCAAATCAGACGATGAATTGAGGTGATAAATTTGGGAAAATGATAGATTTGGAAAGAGAACTCAAAGAGGAATCCACGGAATCAAAAATCACTCGATTTGGATTAGGATTCATGGAGAAATCGATGGGCGAATTAGGGAGAAATTTCCGAACGCGAATTAAGAAAGATCCAAAATTAAAAGACTAAATTAACTAAATTAACGATCCTAAATTAAAAATTAATGATACATGACGAAAGATTAGGAGGAAAACACATAATCTAACTTGAGATGGCAATCGAAATTATCCAATTAATCGCTGGATTCAAGGCTTTTTATTCCGCGCTTTTGAAAGCGATCTTCGATGTTCAAGAGGAGAATTCTCCCTAATCAATCGACGAAATCTTACTTTCAACCACTCCATGGATGCGAAAATGGGTCTAGAAATGATTGAAAGCAAGAAATTCAAGGATGGTGGTGTATATATACTTGAATTGATCGAAATCATCCAAGAATGCATTACAATGTCGAAGAACATCTCAATTTATAGTGAATTTGGGCATAACCGTCTGATGAAACGCTTCATCTTTGATCAATGGCTCTGATGAAACGCGTCAATGCGAATCGTTATGGTTAAGTCATGGGCGTTGGATCAGAGATGGATGCCTGAGATTTCACCACATCGCACGCTTTAGAAGTAACGCGAAACGTCATCCGTTGGATCTTCATATAACGCTTCGGATGCGTTTTCGTCTGTTTTAATCTCAGTCATATAACTCACTTGATGAACGGCTGAGATTATATCATAGTTAAAATGATTCGCCGACAAGTAATACTGTGCCACGTACCCCCGCCTTTAAGTGTCAATCGATGATCGCGATTTAATCGCGCAGTCGAATGCTCTATATTGCGCCACGTCGTCTCCCGCTCTTTATCGTCCATCGCGATTGATCGGACACCCCAGATTGCGCCATGTCACCTGCACACTTATAATAATCCAAAAATTCAATTTTGAATTAGAAAAATTTATTTTTAATTCCAAAAAATCCTGAAAAATTCATTAGAAATTGAGAAAAATTAAGAAAAAATCCGAAAAAATATCTAAAAATTAGAAAATTCACTACTTTCAAAATACAACTCCAAATTAATCTAAATTTATTTCATTAGATCAAAAATTCAATTATCTATCATTATAAAATTCAAAATATTTAAATAGCAAGAGAATAAGTTATTATTTCAAAAATATACTCATTTCTTCTTGAACAAACAAAACATAGAAAAATAAATGAGTGTATTTAACATTTTTCTCTTATTATTTAACAGTAAAACCTAATTATAATCTCAAATTTATATGGGAATAATCTATTCTAAAATATATTCTTAATTCTACATAATTATCCCTAAAATAGTGCATTTTGAGATTATAACTTAAAATTGCATAAATGATAGAAATGCACTCAAAGTATGATAACACATCCAAAGGAAATGTTTTATGCATTAATTTTCATTAATAATCATATAATTTCATGCATAAATTATATGTTATTAATACCCTATTTCAATTTGGAATTGTAAATTAGTCAAATTTTAGATTTAATTTCAGTTTTCTCTCTCTTTGCATTCGAAAAATTCTACCTAATTTTTTATCTTTGATTTTTCTGTGACTCTTGATCCAAACCAAGTGATTTTTGATTATGTGGATTCATCTTTGAGTCCTCTTTCTAAAACAAAAATCCCTAATTTCTCATCTCAATTCTTTGTCCAATTTTGATCGTATTTGAAGAATACCTTGAAAATACCTTAGTTCTCCGTGGATTCGACCCTTATTCACTACTATACTCTTTAATTCATGATTTTAATCTTAAATTGATGAGTTTGGAATATTTTTTGATACTTCTCCATGTGTTTTCAATGACCGTGGATTCGTCTTGTCAAGGACCACATATTTGGTGGCTCCAATTGGCTGGGCCAATTGAAGCATGAGGATACCATTATGTGTCATTCGGTAAGTCTCCTTTTTTGTAAGTCCCACAAGGAACAAAGTCAGAAAATTTTTCTAGTATGAAAAGAAGACTCAACTTTTAGCTTTGATATATGAATTGCATATAGACCTATATCTAGAATCTTTGATGATTTTCTGCTTGCATTGCTGCCACACATGCCACTCAAGACCCATGCACACACCATGTGATGCGTGAATGCAACATGAAGGCGCCACATGTGTCATGCTTGGGCGCTTCACCCCTTGGGTGCACTATAATCCCGCTTCTAATCCCTTTCTTCAACTAGAGTAATAATTTAAAAAACTTCATAAAATTCTCTTAAAATCCAGAAAATTCCCCAAAAAATCTAGAAAAGCCCTAAAGTTAGAAATTTAATATTTCCTAAATTACGAATACTTTTTCCACCAAATTTAATTTATTTTATCTCAATTAAATTCTCTAGTTTTTCATCCATTAACTTGAAAAATATGAAAACAATTGAAAAGGTTCATTTAAGGAAAATGATTTTGGTTCAACCTCCTTAATTGCTTTTCTTCATGACCATAGGGTTGACTTTGCACTAAAGTTGGTAGAGAGTTCATTCTTACTCTCTCTCATCATAATTAGCATCTACGATTTCCTACTTATTAATTATATTATTTGACCACTTGACTACAAGGAAGTCAAATGGGTTTAGTCTAGTAATATAATAATCAAAAGAAATGGTGTATGAGTGTGCATAATCATGTTTATACCCAATTAGAAGTAAAAAGATACAATTTGAGCATGTGAGTGGAATGATATGGTATATGTAAAATTACCATAAAAATATGATAAGGTGAGTTATATTAGTATGAATTATGCATTAAATTTTTTTAATATTGATGGAATTGAAGAGAAATCAAAGAGAGAAATTGGATGATGATCAAAGGAGAAAAGGAAGAGAGAAGTTAGAGAAAGAAATTGGTTCTTGAAGAGAGAGAAATTCATGATCACGTATCATCTATATAAAGGATAAATTCAACCTACCTAAGCATCTTCATGATGAATACTCAAATGCTCACCTTAATTTTCTCATGGATCAAGGCTTCTTTTCACAATTGGCTAACAAAATCATCAAGCTTCAACCACAAATTTCTCCATCAATTCAAATTCTCCCATTGCCTTTCTTGGCATGAGTTGACGCCAAAAATGTATCTAGAACCATCAAGGATTGAGCCAGATTTGAGAAGAATCAAGTGTGACTCAATTAAAAACTTAAATGACAATGATAGCCTTGAAATACAAAAATGATTTATAAGGAAAATCCTGATGTTTTTTGCCTATTGGATCACCTTTATATGGGGTGCAATGACTAAGTTTTAGCCACGTCACCCGATTCAAAGAGAAGAGGAGAGAGAAATGTTGTCCATTGAATTTACTAAACAAGCCCCAACTAATGACCCTCAGTACACCAGCATGATAGCTAGGTCACCACATAAGCTAGAGGAGAGAGAAGTGGGAACCGCGATCAATCACAATCACCAAATCAAAATAGAACAAATATTCAAAGCTCAAATCCCAGCCAGGTGTCATGCTTTAATTAGCCATGCCATTTGAAAATTATGCCCAATACTAATGCCTTTAATTAGCCATGCCATTTTAAAGAAGATACATAATTTTCAATTAGCTTTTTCAAATACAAATGAAATTTTGAGAAAAGTAAGTAGAATGGACATCAAACCCAAACCTTGGCCTTCTTGTTTCCCAAGGAGCTTGGGAAGACGTGAGAATCAACCTTTGTTTCCTTGTATGTTAAGGTGCCATGATTCTATTATGATAGTCGTCAATTGGTACTTGGCAAATGTATCTTGTCATGGACTCTTGTTCAAAAACTTCAAATGCTTGTTGAGTTGCCTACGTCTATTTCGACAAGGTCATTTATCTTCATTGTCACCCAACGATTATTGTGTCTGAAAGGGATGCATATTTCATTAGCTACTATTTGAAAAACCTTTGGCATCTACTGTGAATCAAGCATAAATTTCCAAGGCCTTTTATCCACAAACTGATTGTCAAAGTGAGATAGTAAGCCAAAGTTTAGGGTTCCTATTATGGTCTTTGGTAGGAAATATTCTCAAATCTTAGGATCTAATTCTTCTTTTCATAGAGTTTGCCAATGACTTTGTTCTGAACCACACCACCAGTATTTGTTTAAAAATCATGCACAATTGCCCTCCCATGAACCCATCGATTTACTCCCCACGTCTAAGCATGTTAGATTCTCATATGATGCAGCGTCATTTGCAAAGAATCTTAAGAGTTGGCATGAGGGAATTCCTCATTTTATCATGAATAGCATGAATATGAATCAAGCACAAACTCACAATGTCATTTTCTAAATTTTGAAGAAGGGAATTTAGTGATAGTGAGGGCTAGAATCAGATAAAGTAGGGCTGCTAAGCTTCATGCTCGTAGTGTTCGTTGTTCATTGTCCTCAAACAAGTAGGGGTAAATACCCATGTTGTTGCTACACCCTCTACTTGGGGATTAATATCCATTGCCATTGGTTTGGATTTAGTACCTCTGACCTTGATGAAAAGGAAATTTACTCATGCTTTCTCCCATGCCCCCATTCTTTCTTTAGATTGGCATGAAAACCTCAAGGAAATTTTGGGCAAAGTAATCACTATCACCAAGGGTGGCACGGAGCAGAAACTTCTCCTTTGTTGGCAAGGCTTAACCTTAGCTGAACAATTAATTGACCAAGAAAGAAGACCTATAAAGATTATGTCCTGATTTTCTGGTATTGTTAGAGCTTGATCACCCCCACTTGAAAATAACAAGGTCATTCAATAAATAACCCATGAAAGAGGACCTAGCTCCTCTTTTTTTTTTTTTGCTTCCTGCATGTTTCAGACGATTGTTAGCCAATTTCCCACATTGCATAAGATTCAGAATCTTCTCATTATACTAATGACTAACAAATGTCGGTTTTCTATGAAGTAGGAAAAACACCACTTCATTCAAGTTAATTCCATTCGACTCTCATGAATGCTCTTTATATTCATCATCATTCATTCAAGTCATATGTGATACCCATCATAATTCCGTTTGAAGTTGGAATGTGACCAACAAGCATGGCTTCAGAACTGCGTTGGCATGATGCTGACTGTGAGGGCTGTAGACTTACCTCTTCTTCTATGTTACTTCGCTTTATTCAAGTACTTCACAGACAAACGCCATCTTTAAATCCTTCCATGAAGATGGCGAGCACTACATCTCATGATGCTGATGGCCCCCTACTTAACCGGTGAAAGCCACAGAGTCAGCCTCTCAAGCAAAACGCTTTTTGAACAGTGAGTGCCTCTTGGAAGGGTCCTTGGGCTTCTTCTGCAGTCCAGCCTGCCTCCCCTTCCCCGTACTGCATGCATGCAAAAAAAAATGTGAGGAAAACAATGAAAAAGGATGATTTGCATCTTGTTTTATGCAGTTATCTATTAGTCATCAACGTCATCACCTGTATTCCATATACAACATGCCTTTTGCCCCAGACATGGCACTCATGGAGCCCATGGATCGTCGAGCCTTCTGGAGGGCCATGCCATCTGTGTCTTCCTCTAGCTGCTCTAGCCCAACAGCATCGTCCCCAGCATTTAGAACCTGCACAGGCAAGTTTAGAAACAAGATTCACGTTCTATAAGATCTGATGGTGTTCATGATGATGATAATTATGATTCTGATGAGAATCGAAGCTCATACCTTATTCAACAGATCAAGTTGATCTTCCAATCGGTGGTAGCTCAAGTCTGCTCCACAGTCAGGGGGTGGCAAGCTTGTAATGATCTGATCACCAAGACCATGATTGAGAGAGAGAGAGAGAGAAAAAGAGAGAAACAGATAGAGAGGGAGGAAACTGTTGCTAGTTGCTCACCTTAAAGCTATAGCCTTGATCAATCAAAAACTGTTGCCGTTTTGTAGAATAAAACATCTCCTGAGTATCTGTGGACACAAGAGAATAAAAGAAAGCATTGTACTCTTCTTTCCCACCGGCCATTCTATCTTGCAGTCTGCCCTGTAAGAGTATTCACAACGACAGTTGTCTACAAGTCTGAAAACCCATAATAACTATGCATAATACGATTATTCTCTTCTTACACACCTTTGCTCTCAGAATACGACCCAGACGCTGAGCTTCTTGCCGCCGTGATCCCGCATGAGATGATATCTGAATAATCACATTGGCTTCTGGAATATCGATAGAGTTGTCACCAACCTGCAGGCAAAAAACAAGTTGCATCAGACTTTTAAATGGTTAGATAGGAGCTGGAGGATGTCACCTTGGACAAGAAGACGGTATTCACATCGGGACTATGCTTGAAAGCATGGAGAATCCTTGTCCGCTCTTGGTGGCTTCACAGAGGATGCAGTGTCTATAAACATGGAATATACAAGCACAAATGAATATCAACAAGTTTGATCAGCATGAACCAACCTAGTGGCACCATATATCATGGGTTTCCGAAGCTTCATTGCATAGGCAGTCAGTGCAAAGAGGTTGTCCGCAAACACTATAATCTTGTCCCCACGCTGCTGCTCATGAAATCTTATCAGAAATTCACAGGCCCTGAACTTATTTGGATTCATGACATAAAGTGCCTGCTTCTTCTTCGAGTTCTCCTTCTTCAGATACTCAGAGAAGAATTCTTTTGTCATAGGGCACCAGACTTCTGCACACTGAACATTAGCAATGAATCCACCCTTCACCAGATCCAACCAGTTAGCCTCGTATAGCTTTGGGCCGATGAGGAAGTTCAAATCTGTTATGCGTTCATCCTCTCTCACCAGAGTGGCTGCAAGTAGCAAGAAAATTTTAAAGGAATGCTACAAAACAAAGTTCAGAATCTTTATGAACAAGTCAGACACAGATAAATGTCGAATACCCAACAATAATTTTATCATAGACAGGCATTATCAGGTGCTCACCAGTTAACCCAAGTTTACAATGAGACTTCGTGATGCTAATTACTTTCCGAAACATGTGAGCCGGGACGACATGAACCTACAAGAAGAACCATAAACACAGATTATGAACCAAGGATTTGAACAAAGCCTTTTTGACTGAAAAGTCAACAGTCAATGGTAAACACTGCAACACCTCGTCCATGAGAAGCAAACCCCATTCTCTATTTCTTATTTCTTCAATAATCTTCTCTGATTCTTCAGAACGTTTTCCTCCAAAAGCAACCATGTTGTAGGTAGTGACAACGACGCCAGCACTGCCACGAAAAGACTCCTTGCTGTCGGAGGTGAAGCGGCAAATCTGGTCGTCTCGTATAGTTGACCATAGTTTAAACTGGAAGGCCCATTGATCCACAGAAACAGCATTTGTGGCCAGGCAGAGACAGCTCTTTCGTATCCGGCAGGCAGCAGACACGCCAACTAGTGATTTTCCCGCACCACAAGGAAGTACAATAATGCCAGACCTGGCACGTCCTATGACATGAAAAGATAGAACATAAATTGAACATGTTAAGTATGAGGACAGAAATTTTCCATTTTTAGATCTATTAGCTGAAATGTGGTGTGAACATCAGTCCATTACATGTGTGTGTGTGTTCCATGGGCCCTATTAGGCCCTTTTTTGTACTTCCACTAGAGCCTCATAATAATGGGTAATTTTCTCTACTTCAAATAGGGATCTTTCTCTTTCCGGAGAATGATGACCTTTTACTCTCCTCTCCACTTAAGCCATTTGTGCTCTATAAGAAGAAACTTTACTTCTGAAGAAAGAATTGACAAAGAGACCTGGCCCTTATCTAGGGCTTTTTGTTTGACACTACATACCAAAAGCATAATTTCCGAATGCAACTAAAAGGAATACAAAAGGCACAAAAAAATTAATTTACCATTCCCAAACATTTTACTAAGACTCTTTTCCTGGTATGGCCTTGGCTGAGCCTGAGGTTTCAACTCCATATTTAGATCAGGGTTCACCTGTGCCATGAACATAAAGTTGAAACAAATTAATCTAAGAATGCTTATCAAACTCTTCAAACGTAACATGCTTTTACAAAACCATCTCTGGAGATGATATAAAATGTTTGAAGATGACAGACACCTCTATCTTTGGAGATCAGAAAGAAGAAATCTTTCCAGAATTCTATAACAAGAAAGAAGATTCAAGAAAGGGATAACATGGGAGTATGGATTCAAGGGTCCCTCCCTGACTTTCCCAGTCTAATGATGACTCTCTGGTTGCCCTACCACCCAATCCTGGTCTTCATTTATATGATTTAACCCCCTACTTTTGTAAAGGTTGGTGATTGACCCCAGTGGTGTTGGCACCTCCTTAAGTAAGTGCAAATGGTGTCATATCTGAAGACGAGGGTACTATTCTAATTAGAAAAGAATGATTAATGTTAAAGACTGCACCAGCAGTGGTCTTCCTAGCTGCCACCCACAAACCCTTGCATTGGTACCTCCTTGAGTTAGGGCAGACTGGTGTCGACATCACAAGATAAGGGTACAATTCTAATTAGACAGAAATGGTTAATGTTGAACAGTGCACCATCAGTATTCTTCCCAGCTGCCACCAAAAAACCCTTGGGTTTGGATGAAAAAAACATAATATTGCTATCAAGAGACTGGTTTAAATACCAGTTACATAACAAAGGCCCATTATGAGTTATTCATGAGTAGACCCATAAAAAGAAAGAAAGAAAGGCTTAAGAGAGAATTCTGGAATGGGCCCATTCCCTAATGTCCCAATACCAGTTAGACAAAGCGAGATGCTAAACAGGAATGCTGGTGATTGACACTTCACATTACATTTTTTACTGACGTAAGATAGCCATTAGGAGTAATATAGGGTTTTCTAATTATTATCCATCAATGAACCACCCTCTTTATATAGTTAAGTTCATGAATAAGATAAATATGATCTATCTTCGTGTTTCTCTCTCCATCAGTCCAAGATCATTGCCACCTCCCTCTCTCTCTCTCTCACTCACTCTCTCTCTTCAACCTGACAGCAAGTGCCAAATCCAACAAAAACAATATGAGATAGTGATAAAATGTATTAACAGAACTTCAGTTCCCTATAATTGAGGAAACAAAAGGCAAATGGGCCGGAGATGAAAGGATTGAAGAAAGAATGTTATGATTCCTCGAGGAGTGAACAATATCAAGCAATCTGCTCTGAAGAAATGAAATCAATGTCAATTTTCCCAACAATGAAATGATTAAGGTAGAGAGAGAGATAAAGAAATAAGGTTGGAGACTGTTGGAGAATTTCACCACACTATGCGTGTGAAAGAGTTTGAGGGGGGAGAGAAAGAGGGAAGGAAGAGAGGGAGAGAGATAGAGAAAGGGGGGAGAGATAGAGAGAGAGGGGAGGGTGAGAAAGATAGAGAGAGGGGAGAGACAAAGAGAGAGACAGGGAGAGACAGGGAGAGAGGGAGAGAGAGAGACAAAAGTCGTGACAGTAGCTATTTACAACCAAATTACTAAAATACTCCCAAATTCAAGAACCCTAACACTGGAATGTTATCCACAATGACTGGATTCCAGAAAACTGAAAATATTAAATGTTGTACGGTTTTGATAATGACCTATATGTTTTGCAAATTGCAGTAAAACAAAACAAAGTCATACTCGATGTTTTAATTACAATACCGTATCATTTCTGAAATCATATTCCTCCAGCATGGGATAGTTTAAGGCATTAGGCAAGCAGCGCTGCTTGACATTTTCCACCTGCAATATTGTTCATTCTCATTTATGAACACTTGGGATAACAGAAGAGAACACTCACTTGAGCAGGATCAATTTCAAAGGAATGGCTTTCTTTTTCCTCAACAGCAGCCAGGTCGGATCCGCCCAATAGATCCTCATGACCATGCGCAATTTCACCCATCTTTTTGCTCACCGAGAAAATATCTTTTTCATGGGAAGTCTGAAAAGAAAGAGTGGGTAAATATATCACCAAAATATGGAAGGAACCGCACCATGATTCATATGGATTTAACTGAAGCATGCTGCATTAAATGTTGTGTGTGTTGTACTGGCCCCAGAGGCACATTTCACCTAAAACATTTTAACTCTTCAGAACAGCAAGTTTCAAGAGCCGCAACCTACTCTAATGGTTACATCAGGGTTACTAAGTTTAACTTATTGAATATCTAATGGCAAAAATGAAAAGTGGGGTAGGGGAGAGAACAAGAGAGGAGACACCTCTGATGACGAGATCCTGGCTCTTCCAACAACCTCGTCTTTAAGTAATCTTTTCAGCACCTGAAAACCAGCAACAGAACTTCAGCACCCTTTATAGAAACTGTAAGTTTTATTGGTGACAATGTGGTGCATAGCATCTTACCTCTGGAAAGGGCGACTCAACAAAGTATCTGTTCTTCTTCAGTACCAATTTGACTTTGCCATAGTTGGCAGTGGAGCCATAGATGAAGTCAATCATCTCTCGGGGTAACTTTGTCTTCGAGAGCTTGTTCAGAACACTGATGATAGTCTCTGTCTCGAGGCCAACAGACACTGCCGCGTACAGAGAGTGAGGAGTCAGATTGTACTCGTGCATTGACTCCGGCCTGCACCAGAATGAAATAGAGCGTGATGATTGAGCGGGAGAGTAGAATTCGATCAATTTCCCCCGGAGATAATGATAACCGGCAAACAGGCTCGGCAATGGCAATTAGGAAATCGTAGGCCTGCTTGTAGAGAGGAGAGAAGGTCTCCAGAAATATTCGCCCATCGGCGCAAGCCCACAGAGGGCGGTTTGCATGATCCGGCTTCAGTTCTAGCTTGGTGAAGTCCCTCTTCTTCCCAGGTCCCCGGTCGACTGCATCCCGACTGTCCTCATCGAATTCCTCCAGTAGCCCCATAGCCTCCTCTTCTACAACCTAAAAGTGTTCAGGGGGCATAGAGATACTTGGCAGTAGGCATCGGGGAAACAGTCAAAAACAAATTTTCCGACTAGACTGAGCAGAATATTACCTTCCCAACGGTCTTGTGCTTTTTCGAAGGTCGTCCTCGGTCGCCTGAGATAAACCAATTACCACTCTTTAATGGAAAACTCTCGTAACACTCATTCAGATCATTCTTCTAACGGAAGACATAAATTCAGAGACCCAAAATCCTAAGAGGCAGAGAGATTAAGGACGCCACCGATGAAAGGGGCGAAACGAAAAGGAATAGAGAATTAAAGGACATCCATACCGTAGACACCAGCCATCTCGAACTCGTCCGCCGAGACTCCCACGATCAACAGAATAGCGGGAGAAGAAGAGAAAGAGACCGAAGGTAGAGCGTCGGAGTGAAGAAATAGGAAAGCAGGAGGCGGCGAGCCAAAACGAGCTCTTCCGGCCCAACCGTAACCGACACTTGTTTTATATATTGCAAAATCGACTGTCTGATCGTCCCAAGTCGGGTTGGACGATGATGATCGATCGAGATCGATCGGCAAAAAATCGACGCCTCAATCGATCATATTGGTCTGTGTGTTGATTGATCGTCCATCAATCGAGGTCAATCAATCGAGGTCGACGATCATTAATATAAGTAAAAAAATGGTGATGATGAATAAGATTTTCCTACGTATCAAGATCGCGATCTGTTTGATAAAGCTGATCAAGAGGTCGATGGGAATCACTTTTTTTGTTTTTGTATCAGCAGGAATCTAGCTTTATTTCGTTTTCTAGACTTTCTTGAAGGATAAATGGCTGTTGATTTCAGGTGGAGAAGATGAAGGAAATAGCTATCAGTTAGATGCTGATCCAAATGGAACGATCTATCTCTTAGAGTTCTTGAGTCTAATGGAATAGGGAGCATAAGCAACATGGGGAAGCAGGGGGGTAGATCTCCCTTTGTCATCTGCAGAAGCAAGAGGGGGGAGGTGATTTTCCCTCCCCCTTCGCCATGAGCAAGAGCAGGAGCAACGGAGGACGGGAGAGAGGGGGAGTGATTCCCTCCATTTGCATTGGCAAGATGGGGGGATTTCCCTCCCTCGTCCCATCGTCATTAGGAGGACTCCTCGCCAGAGAAAGCATGCACAGAAGAACCTCCAACTTCATCATCAAGAGTCGGCCCCATCAGAAGAACCTCCCCTTGTTTTCTTCACATAGAGTGGCAATAAGGGGGGCAGGGGCGGTTTCCCTTCTCCCCTTCATCACCAAGTCTTGTTGAAGCAAGAGGGGAAAGGAGAGGCGATTCCCTCCCCCTTTGTCGTTTCCTGGCTGCAAAAGGGGGGACGATTTTCCTCTCCATCATTCATAGAAGGAAGGAGGGTGATAAGTTCACTCTCATGACGATCGTCAGTACTGAAGAGGAGCGCGAGGAAGCTAGAGAGTTGAAGCCACAGCCGAATAGGGCCTCGCCCTAGAGGCACAAGAGAACTCTTAAGGTCGATCACGACGATCTCTTCGATCGATCATCGATCAATCGGCGATCAATAAAAAAAGGGACTTTACTTAGGTCGTCAATCGATCGATCAATTGAAGAGTGATGATCAGATCGTCGACTCGATCAAAATTGACCAACCCTAATTCCAAGTCCGTGGTCTGGGCCTCCTGGGCTCCCGACTTGATTCCCTCAACATTGGCGGACGACGGTCTTGGCCTTAATAACAGACACGAGACATCCTCACCGTCATGTCTGGTTGTGTCAGTCAAATAATGAAATGCAAAGAAAGTTTATGCACCAAAAGTGAATCATCTGCTTGCCCTTTGAGCAAGCTTGACAACCAAGTGACATACGTCTCTCAATTGAAACTAGTTATTCAAAGTGAGCATTCAAACTAGTTATTCAAAGTGAGAGCGACAAAGTCTTTTTGATAATTGAACGAATCATTTCCAAACAGGTTAATGTTGTTCACATAAAATCACAAGATTATCTTGCAGCATTTTGTTTTTTTTTTCTGAAGATTATCTATTTCACAAATTATGATTGGAAGTCAAGGGTGGTCACGATGTGGTTGATTTTTCAAACTAGGCTGGCGAATTTTTGGTTTTTTGAGACTGTATACAGTTCTTTTAAGAACACATAAAATAAAGTCCAATCAGCATCCTCTCTAGGGTTTTCCTTGTAAACACATGCTTAGACAAGTACCCATATATGAATGCACTGGAGATGTCTAATTGTAAAAGTTTTATGTGGAAATTAACATCATGAGATAAGATAACTAATACATTGGAGAATGTCTTTTTTGAAATAAACCATGTCTCCATGCATGAATCATCTCGTAACTCTATGTGAACATCCAATTACAAGTGAGAAGTTAATATACACAAAGAAAGGAATGGAATCCCAAGTGTTGCATTGAAGGAGGTCTTGATACTCCAAGTTTATGGTGACCTTCCATTAAGGGATCTTTAGTGCCTCAAGATGCACCTTAGAATATGTCACAAAAGACAAAGTTAGAGACAAAATGAAGAGAGTATCTACATGTAGGAGGCCAAAGGGTCGGTGAATTTTGAGTTTCTTGGACATTAGTAAAGAATTCTAGAAAATCATTTATGTTGTGGATTTCTTAAGCATTGGAATAAATGGTAGTGGAATCTTTGGTGTCAAGTATGTGAAGTGATTTGGGGACAACTAGAAGCACCTAAGTACAATATTTGAGGAGGTAGACTCGAGGTATTTGGAATAATATCTCAAAAGGATAATGTAAAAATGATGACCAAAGCATAGATGAGATGCGAGATGGACAACAAATTGAGCAATATGAAAAAAAAAGTGTTACAGAGCTTTGAAAAAATTGATCTATTTTTAGGTGGCATGATGATTTGTACTCATGTTTCGTGGCTAGGGTGAACAAAGGGAGAGCCTCTTGTAGCTTGGAGTGCCAAAAATGTCGGATTTGTTAGTGCCAAGGGAATAACCTCAAAAACCTCAATAGCAATTCTACTTGGGTTGTGATAACATGCTAAATTAACATGATAAAACATGATTATTGATACATATTAAGGCATAAATGATTTTATTTCCATGTGTTATCATATTTATGTGTATTTTTCTATCATTCTATGAAAACTCATTATAATCTCAAAAATACTTTAAATTAGGGTTAAATATGATGATTTAAAGATGAATAATTTAATAACCCATCTTTACTTGAGATTATAGATGTTTTTAGAGTTAAAATAATGAGAGAAATCATTTTATAAACATTTATTTATATTTTCTTAAAAGAAAACACTTAAAGAATAATTATATTTATAAAATATAAATTAAAACTCTCATTATTTATCAATTTTTTATCTTTTAGAGGGATAGATAATTAAATTTTGGATCAAATGAAAGAAATTTGGATTAATTTGGAGTTTTATATTAAAATTTATGAATTTTGTATTTTTAGGGATTTTTTCTGGATTTTCTCTGAATTATTTTCGATTTTTAATGATTAAAACTAATTAAAAAAATGCTAAGAAGGGGTTATATTTTTGCGCGGGACCCACGTGGATGCGATGTGGTACTCAGGGCCACGTGGCAGCGCCACGCGCGCCCACGCGAGCGCCTACGTGGCGCATAGGTGACACATGTACATTATTTAGATTTATCGTAAATATATGGGTTATAGTACATATAAGCATCCGATAGTTCAGATTTAAGCTAACTGACGAGACGAGACCGCGAGGTCGTCGATTTCATATGGTATCGCGTCAAAAATTATTCCGAACTTACCAATTTTAAGGAAATTAACTCGAATTGAGTGGCATAATTGTAAATAAAAGTCGAATCCACAAGGGAATTAAGGAATTTCTTGATGTAATCTTCGAATTTGATCAAATCGGACGAGAAATTGATGGTAGAAATTGGGGAAAATGATATTTTATGAAAGAAGACTTCAAATCGATTCCACAAAATCAAGAATCATTGAATTTGAACTTGATTTCACGGAGAAATCGAAATTCGAAGTGGAGAGAAAATTTCAGACGTTAAAATCACGATTTTGAGCTAAATTCTATGAAATTGAAATCTAAATCTTAATCTAAACAGAAATTAAACACTATAGGAAGGTAAATTAGGAAAAACCACCTCCACTAATCCCAATTAGCACTTCAAATGACGCGATTAAACTGATTAATCGCCGAAAAACGTGAAGAACGTGAAGAGGAGATTCAAGCTGCGATTTCTTCTAAGTTACGCCGCCAAATCTCGATTTCAAAGGCTCCGTGAGTGCGGAAATGGAAGAGGAACACGATGGAATTGAGAGATGCGAGAAGATTTGTGTCTAAACAGATCAATTTGGATTGATTTCAACTCGGATGCTTACAAACGATGAAGAACAAGTCCTTTTATAGGGTGTTTGATCGTAACCGTCCGATCGAAACGATCGACGGTTACGATGAAACGGTCCAGCATGGATCGTTTCGGAAATGTCGTGATCGTCGGATCTGAAATGGAAGGTCTGGATGCGTCGTTTAAAATGCGTTAGAAAAATGCTTGCATCGCGACCGTTGGATCACGATCGGGCAGTCTAGATGCGATCCGCCGCTGTTACATCAGAGCCGTTATAACTCCTTTCTTTTTAACACGTGCTCCTTTGATTGATCGGTGGTCCGCGGTGCACGCGATTGACGCGTGTCTTTTCATCGCGTCGTCGATCCGACGTCGCGTACGCGTCCACGTCACCTGCATAGTAAGTAACGTGTGGATTAGTCCCACACGGAAAAGATTTTAGGAAATCGTCGGGTTTATAATACCCGACGGTTTAGAGGGGCATATACCCTTCCGTATGACGGAAGGCCGAACATTATGCATATTATAGAATATATTATATATATATAAATATTACGTAGGCGCCGCGTGGGTCCATGTGGCGCTGCCACGTGGCCTAAATTGCCATGTCGCATCCACATGGCCCCGCTGAAAAAAATAAACCGATTTTTTTTTATTTAGTTAAAAGCGGTTTAAAATCGAAAATAAAATCAGAAAAATCTGGAAAAAAAATTCCTAAAAATTATAAAATTCATAACTTTCAAAATATAACTCCAAATTAATCCAAATTTCTTTCATTTGATCTGAAATTTAATTATCTATTATTCTAAAAAGTCAAATTTAATAAGTAACAAGAGTTTAAATTATTTTTTCAAAAATACATTCATTTATTAAGATTTTAAATTTTAGAAAATGAAATAAATGTCTATAAAAGTATTTTCTCTTGTTATTTTAATTTAAAAACACTTATAATCTCAAGAAAAAGATGGGTTACCAAATTATTAAACTCTAATATAGCAAAATTAACCCTAAATTAGAGTATTTTGAGATTATAATGACTTTTTCATATAATAATAGAAAAATACATATAAGTATGATAACATGCATGGAAATGAAATCATTTATACTTTAATATGCATCAAAAATCATGTTTTATGATGTTATTATAGCATGTTATCACTAACCCATATAATGAACGTACCTTATATACCCGACGTCTTCATTTAATTTCTCCCGTGTGAGACTAATTCACACGGAGTTTTAATGTGCAGGTGACGTGGCCAATCGTAGTGCGTCGGATCGGACGAGGTGCGGATCATCACGCGTCGATCGTGTGAGCTGGCGATCCACCCGATAGTATCACAAACACGTGTGTTTTAAGGAGCGTTATAACGGATGTGATTTAATCGCACGGGGAGTATCTTGATCGTCGGATCGCGATCTAACGGCGAAAATCTTACGTGTTTTATAACGCTAATCCACGCGGCTCATCTGGACCGTCCATCAAGATCCGACGACTGCGACTTAACTGAAACAGTCCACGATGGACCGTGCCATCGTAACCATTGATCGCTTCGATCGGACGGTTACGCCCAAATACCCTATAAATAAGGCATGTTCTTCCGATTTGTAAGCATTCGAGTTAGAAATCAATCCAATTGATCTGTTTAGACACCTCCCTTCTCGAATATCTTGATTCTAGCTTCTTCTACACTCATTTCGCATCCACGAAGGGCTTGAACTCGAAATTTGGTTGAGAGATGAAGGAGAAATCGAAGCTTGAACTCCATGATTGCGTTCTTCCCGTTTTTGACGATTAAGAGAATTAATCGTGTTAATTTGATCGCAATCTTGGGTTAGTGGAGTCGGTTTTTGCTAATCCATCATCAATTTATGTTTAATTTCAATTTAGATTAGGATTTAAAGTTTAATTTTGTTTAAATTTTGTCAATTTTGCGATTTCAACGTTCGGAAATCTTTCTCTACTTCAAACTTCAATTTCTCTGTGAAATCAAGATCAATTTCAATGATTCTTGATTCCGTGGAAGCGATTTGAAGTTATCTTTCATAATATACCATTTTCCTCAATTTCTACCATCGATTTATCATCTGATTTGATCAATTTCAAAGAAAACATCATAAATTTCCTTATTTCCCTGTGGATTCGACCCTTATTTACCATTATGCCCCTCAATTCGAGTTAATTTCATCAAATTGGTAAGTTTGGAATTATTTTTGACACAAGACCGTGTGAAATTGACAACCTCACGGTTTCGTCTCGTCAAATGAATATCAGGTTGATATTCTTGAACTAGCCAATAGACAACTTGGCTATTACCACCCCAAGTGAATATTTTCTTGTTCTCAAGTCCTAAAATATGCAATAAAATGGGGAAAGGAGATATTTATTTGCACGTTATGACACTAATGGATAGTAGGTTAATGGGAAAATTAAGTACATATTTTATCTATGAGAAGTTGTGATGGGATAAATAATACCGTCCCATGATTCAATATGGAAAATAGAGAATATTTGATAAAATAGAGAAACGGGAGAATCCATATGTCATGTAGCAGATGCACTGACCCATAATGTGAGAGTTTTGGCTAAGGAGATGGTGGTGGAGACATTATGGGTCAATATTTACTAGTGGTGAATTTTTTTACTCAATATAGAGATTAGATTAATTGAACCAGTTCAACCAATTAGAGTGTTCATCATATTCTTAAAAACATTCAAATGTCATGAAAATTTAGAATAAGATAGAAGAAGATGAAATGCTGACCATAATTTTTAGTTAATCTTCACTTTTTGAGTAGCTAAGATAAGAAGATAATGTAAGTGAACATGAAGTGAGGCAATAATAATCTCTTCAAGTCCACTTGGGTGAGTTGATTTTTGATATTAAAGAGGGTTTAATATTTTTTTAAAATTTTATGATTTACTATTTTTGAGATTTTTGCTTCCTATTTTACATCAATAAAGTGAATAAAACTAATATATGGTGTAAAGTAATAATGTAATCAAAGAAGATTCATGAGTATTGGAATGTGACATCTAAAACAATCATCATGATGTAGGCAGATGAGAAAATGACAAGCACAAAAAACCATGTAATCACATTACCTTGCATCAAGTTGGATATGTAACTTGATGATTTCATGAGTATGATATTTCAAGTCACCTATGGCCCGACCTCTAGTTGTAGTCCATCAGTTCTCACCTCGATGGACCTCCTCAGCATGCAAATGATATGAAATGGTTACCACCGTTGCCTTGGTCTCCACCTAATCTTTGCACCATCACCCGTCAAACCCTACCCCTTAAAGGTCTTATATAATGAGTGAAAATTTTCATTAAAATCTCAACTCTTTTATATGTTTGCTACGTTTCTCAAGAACTTTATCTAAAAGATCTACTGATAACATGCATTTATAACCTGAATTCTTACCCTAATTAACTCATATTCATGCTTATTTTATGTGAATATGATGCATGTTATCATAATTTTTAGGAATTTTCTCCATTGGCATGTCATTTCACTAAAGTTGATATTCATGCATAAATTAGAGATAATTTTATGCTTAAGAGATGATTAATCTTTTGTTTAAAGTAATAGAAGTTAATCTCTGTTATAGATGCATTTTGACTTTAGTAAATGTTTAGAAGGATGATTTTAGGATGAATTTATGATTTGGAATGTTTAATGAGAAATGATTTAAGTAAATTATAAGTCATCTTGATTTCTTCTCTCTAAATATATTTTAAATGACATAATATTAAAAAGGAAGAAATTTATGATCCAATGGAGAAAATTTCAATTAAAAAGGAGTTGTATATTTTAAATTATGAATTTCAGAAGTTTTAAGCCTTTTCCAAATTTTATTTGATTTTAAAATCTAATTTTTCTATTAAAAAATCGAAAAAAGGGGGTAGGCTTACCGCGGAGCTGACGTGGCGCGCGGGTCCACCGCGCCGTTACGACGTGGCGCTGAGGCCACGTGGCAGGACGTGTGTGGCCCACGCAGGAGGCGCGCCAAGTGGCAGGGAGGCCACGTGGGCGCCCGTGTAGGGCGCCACGTGTAATGGACATAGAGGAGAATAAGGGACAGCATTAATAGGGAAGTCACTCCCCTATTTAAACGCGTCCTCTCCCTCCATTTAATCCGTGTGGGACTATGTTCCCACACGATTTTTACCTTGCGGGTGACGTGGCGGCTTGGCGAGCGTCCGATCTCCTCACGAGTCGGCTCCGATCGCGTGGACCCGAGTCCACGCGATCATCAAAATGGCACGTGCTTAATATACGAGAATAAGTGAAGCGATCGGATGGTTTACCCGATGCCAAGTGGCGACGCGAAGAGCGTCGGATCACCATCAAAGGAAGATCGCGCGATCGCGATCCGACGGCCTCGTTGAAGCCACGTGGAACGCTTTGGCGCGTCGGATTTTCATCGAGAACGATCTTCATCGGACGGCCCCCGAGGATGCGTGGAAGAATCTCCGCGATCGTGGCTCGATCGAGCCGCGATCGCGGCGCGATCGAGTCGCGATCGTAGAGCATTCGAGGCGGAATCAACTCCACGATCGCCGGAGATGTTGTCGTGAAGATCTGCAGCGAGATCGACGCCCACTCGATGCACGATTAGGCCACGATCGTGGTCGATCGTGGTCGATCCCCTGCGAGAAGCGTGGCCAAGAAATGCGGAAATCGTGGCAGAAATTGAGGCCCATTCATGGCCGATCCCGAGCTGCGACGTCGCCCCAAGGAAACGCTCCCACGACCCCCTGCAAACCGCCTCCACGACCGCCTTCATTGCCCTCAAAATCGGGCCTAATTCCCTCTTTAAAAGCATGTATTTCCCGCTCTTGTTCTTCAACTTTTGATCGACTCGTGAAGAAATTAAGCTAGTTTCGAGGAAGGTCTTAAGTTCTCGTGATCCTCTGCTTCCAAGAGTGTAGAGACGCAGCCATTGAAGCATGATAATCACGATTTCATCTCTTGATTTCATCGAATTTTCCCCTTGAATTCCGAACGTCCACGAGGAAGAATCCGAGCAAATTCGCTTCAATCCACGAGAATTGAGGCCCCATTCTTGCGGCAATCGGGTTAGTAGTGAGGTTCGATCGATTATCAAGAGGAAATTTGTATTTTTATTAGGTTTAGATCTTTAATTTTGCAAATTAGTTCATAGTGTTCTTCATTTTCCCCAATTTTAGGTCTGAAAAAGTTGCTGATTTTAAAAATAGGATATCTCTTTGATTATAATTCCAAATCCTTGATTTTAGTTTTATTGGATTCCTCTTTTCATCAGCTTTCCGTGGATAGAAAATTCATCAAATTCCGAGTTCATTTGACCCTTCAATTTAACGTTTGACCACGAACTGTTCATCTTTCATTAGAAGTCAAACGTTGACTTTCGGGGTCAATTACTTTTTATTGACAAATCAGAATTTGATAATTTCGGTCTTGTTGGATTCCTCTGGTTCTTAGCTTTCTATTGACATATAAATTGCAAGATTTGGATTTCATTTGGGCATTCAATTTGAAGATTTCCTCTGAGGTGTTCATTTCGGGGATTTTCTGATAATTGATTTTCAATAATTCATAATAAATCCATTTCTTATCCAAAAATTACGAAATAAATCCATTTCATAATAAATCCATTTTTCAAAATCCAAACTCAATTAGAATTGAGATGGCTAATCAACGTATGTTTAGCGTTGGGCAAAAACTAGAAGAGCGTCCCTCAATAAATATGTTGCAGAGTACTAGTGATGCAAGAGATCAATTTCTCATAAAAAGTGCATATGACTAATAAAGATAATTTTTTTACAATATAAATCCCCGTTTGATCATCTTGAACTTTTCACATATTTCATGCAAAATTTGTGATAAGAAAATCATTGTTCTTGACCTAGGATATCTAACCCTATCTTCCTCACTCAATTCTACGTGGAAGCTATAAAAATGATCCAAAGGATAAATGTAGTCTAATTAATGTATAAGAGAAGATTATTATGTAATCACTAGGAAGAAACCCTGACCTTAATCTATATCTAGTCTTTGTAAAGATCTAATTTTCCCCTTACAAAATCTGCAATGACATATAAAGATTTATTCAAGTTCAAGTGGAGAAAACATGGAAATTTTGAATACGTGTGTATATATGTCTCTCTCCTAGAATCATTCCATCACCCAAGAAATCATATTCACTTCCATTCAACTTCTCCTATCCAAATGTGCTCTGATCCTACTACCCATTGAAATGTTCTGAAGAGGCGAAATATTTAATATCATATCTTAATATTTTATCATTAAATTTTTATTCCTTGATAATTCTCTCCTTTTGCCACTCGATGACAAAGAATGTTTTACCATGGTTTGGAGATTTAGTATCTTGTAAATTCAAAAAATTTGGGATCCAATTGAATCAAAATGATTTCTAAAAACCCACTAAACCATAACGTTCACAAATAAAACTTGTGCATCATGCACAGACGATTAATGAACTCAACTCAGATTATCCCATTGTTGATTTCCACATTATTATATTTATATTCATTGTGTGTTTTTTACTTTAATTTATGACTAAAATATATCAGTTTTTATATATATATGTATACATGTGTGTGTGTGGGATCAATCAATTTTTGGGTTTTAAAATGTGATTTTTGTCAAATTGAACATAAATATTTCTTGATTTTCTCCCAAATCATAAAATAGCCTAATATATAGTGAGAAAAGGGTATAACCATAGATAGGAAGGTCACTAGATATAAATGAATATACAAGAGTTTTTTTGGGAGAAACTCGATTTAAGTATGCTTTATGTCTTTGTGCATCGATTACATAGCAAAATATTTATGTTTTCCTCACTTAAGACGGTGCTAAGGTTAGGGTCAAATCATCAAGGAACTTAAGTTATGAGATTAGATGCTTTGAATGCTATATGAGGGTCTGGAAAGACACATGAATGTGGAAAGAGAGTAAGGAGAGAGGTGTGCAGTGATGATTTTAAAATTGTGATATAAATCAGAAATGAAACGAGGTAATGAGAATGAAGAAGATGATAATAAGGCCAATCAAACAGTGAGGTGAGAAGGATGAACACTGCTAGTGAGGGATCGATATGTGGATGATGACAAGTGGGATTTTGCAATGTATGATAACAATCCAACTACATAAAAGAAAAGAAAATGGTCTACACTATTATTGGAGATGATCACAAGGAGGAAAATGATTTGAATCCTCGCACAAATCCTATCATGATGCTTATCATAAGCTAGGTGATGCTAGACTCACTCGATCGTAACCCTTCAATTGATTTTGTCTCCATGACAAGCATAAGAATGAAAAAAAATTCTTAGTTGGGCTTTAATATCCTCTCCTTTTCCTTCAAATAACCTGATTCTAAGAGAGAGCTTAAAAACAAGAGAAGGGAGAGAAAATTGAACTTTAAATGAGTCATTTAGAATTTTAGGGTTTGAGGGGTAAAATCATCATTCCCATAAAATTATGATTTTTTCTATTCAATCTCCAAAAACAAACAATGAATAGATATAGGATGAAAAGACAACCCTACCCTTGAAATAGATATCATGACTTTAGTGTGGAGCATTTTTGGTGTTTGATCATGATCAAGCACCTCCAAAGGCATTAAATGACATGCTTTGATTGGTCCATAATAAGGCTGATTAATCCTATTTTGGAGTGGTGTAAATTTGGGTCATTCGATGATGTTGATCACAATCAAAGGGAAATCGAACAGGACACATAGGATGGCTCAATTAGAGCATGTCATAGATTGGATATAACATAAAGACTTTGAAGGTGATTGAGTGGTAAGGATAGGATCATCCACTCTCGATAAAAGTAGAGATCGATTCAAGGAATGAGTTGCAATTATATCCTAGGCCAAGGTAGTGGAAATATCAGAGACATTATTCTAAATGATTTCTACTCACATCACTACTAAATTGAGTAAATGGTTAGGTTTTGAAATCATACCCTAAGACATTCATGCGTCTTGCACTAAAACAAATTATACAAACACGGTAACCAATGATAACACGGTTTCATAAGATAGCTCGCATATTCCATATCTCTCAAAGCACGTGGTATAGCTTTGCACCCATGGGTTGTCAACTCAACCTATCTCTTAAGTAAAATCAATCGTTCATCAATTAATATGTATGTTGATATAGTTAATCAAATGAAGAACTAATAAGCATTATTTGATCAAGTGAGTTATTAGTTGGCAAGATATATGGACCTAGATGGTCATGCACATAAGGTCAATGGACGTTGGTAGATATAGACATAATTATAAGAATTTTTGTGAAAAATTTATATACCCAAAGTTCATAAATACAAGGAAATGACCACAACTAGTGGTTTCCATGCAAGCCTTGTAGAAAACACGCCCCTCTCTTCTCTTTCTCTTGTGGTGACTAGCATTGAAGAGGAGATCTGATCATTTAGTGATTATGTGGATACTATTAAAGGTCAGGTTCTTGAAGAGCTTTAAGAACTCCTTGAACTGATTTTTTATTTTATATATACTAGATGTTGGATTTAATCTTTACTAAATTATTATCTCCTCTTGGCATTGAATCTTCACATTGAATGTTTGATTCGACGCTTTATACTACATTCAATGTTTTGATTAAAATTTTGGAAGGCTTATTGACCTCAGCCAACAGTTTGGCCTTGTAGTTTCACATGTCACAACCTCATTAACCTTGACATTTAACCCATTTTTTTAAAAACCCTCTTTAACATAATTATCTAAAAATCACATCCTTGAACTTGGAAGTTTGATGTCAGCCAAAACAAAACTCATTTTTCTATCATATTGTGTCCATTGGATATATAATTAAATTTTATGATTTCTCATCCATAAATTATTAAATTTATGAAAAGAACTTAAGGGATCATTGAGTTTGGTTCATCCTTCTTTAAAATAGATTTGACAAGAGTTTTTTTCTCTTGATGACGAAGAAGTTGAAAGGGAATCAATTAAGGAGTTACCAAATTTTCTTCTTCCTTCCACTATTTAACTAAAACATCTACCAACTCATCCTAAATATGCATAGGCCAAACAAAAACTATTCTTGTCATCATTTCATCTCTTCTATCACATGAACATGATTTCATCTCTACTATACAAAGATTTCACACACAAGGGTTTGTGTTCCACTGATGATGAGGTACCTGTGAAAAAGATTCTAAGAACATTTCTAAGAGACTAGAAATGATCTGATTCAGGGGATATTATAGCATGCATTTTTCACACATAATTCATTGTTCTTCAATAATTTTAAGCCATAATTTGTATCATTATTATGTATATTATCATGTTTTGACTACATTTTCACATTTATCATGTCACATTGCACATAAGCTAAATTTGATGTAAATTATGGTCTAAGAAGCGTGCATTTATCATATTTGCATGAGTTTCTTGTTAGTAGGTCGTGAATGAAGGAATAGTAATGAAGATAAGAAGACAAAGGAGTTTTATAAAAAATATAATTTATATTTTAGTTAAAATTTAGTTTTGTTGATATTGATAAAAAAGATGCAATGAGGATCAAAATGGAAAAGATTTCATATAAAAAAGAGTTTTCTATGAAAAGATATGACCAATTGTATTTTTTGGATTTCTTCTAGATTTTAATACGATTTTTTTTTTGATTTTTATGAAGTTTTTATATAGTTTCTGTATTTTCTAAGTATTTTCTAGAATTAAAAAAGGGTTTTTAAACCTTCATTGATGTGGTACGCTGACATGGCAATGTGTAAATGTGGTGCGATAAGATGGCGCCATACAGTGCATAGTTAGCACCTACATGGCGCCACCTAGGGGAGTATTTACTTTTACTTTGTATTAAGTGACACGTTATGTCAATTATGATCCTTAATGGCCTTTGTTTTTAAAAATGGATCTTTGATTTTTCCCGTGTGAGACTACTATCTGTCGTGACATGTGGCAACATTTGGGGTGCTTCGATTGGCACCACCGTAGTGAGAGCCACCCAATTCAATGGATTGGGTCCACCGTGATTCTTTTTGTGCTCACTGTGTGGATTCATTTGACATATCAACTTTGGGGCTTGATGAATGGCTCAGATTTATCCTAATTCAATCTCTCCATTGCGATGAATCATGCCTTTCCATGTGGCACAATCGTCGACTTTAATGAAGTTGATTAGATGGCAATTGTTGATTATGCCTCTCTCTCACCAGCCTGGTGAGTCCTAAGTTGACACATGGCACGATATGGGGCCTTTCATTCACGATTAAGTTTTATCAAAGGCAAACGATTAATCAGAAGATATTTAAGGGAAAATCAAAAGCCATTAATGCTCAAAATGGAAATCATGATATCTCATGATCTTGATGGAATTTGGAGCTGCAATTTAATGACCACAATCATCATTTCATGCTCTATACTGCTATGATGTGACCAATTTAATGAATGAAGTAGAAAAACAAGGTTTTTGACATTTCTTTGGATGCTTCTAGAGTTTGATTAGCTGAAGGAAAGAGGGTGCCAATCAATCGTGCATTGTCTACTAAAGATCACTTAGTGATTTTATTCTCTTTTCTATCCATTCAGCATGTTTTGATCCAAGCCACCAAGTCCAAGCAAGATGTATGGAATTTTGAAGGAGTGATAAATTGGAGAGCATTACTTATAGTGTGAGTTTTTATTGTGACCCTGATCATGATAAATTTCTTTTCAATCTAGAATTATAATTTCATATTTTCTATTCCTACATCTTTTCCTTTTCGACCCTTAATCACTATTTCGCTATCTGATCAAAGATTTATGATCTCATGGATAAGAGATTGGAAGCGTTTTGATCAATTCATTGATCCATTTCGAATTCATCTCTCTTCATCATTGATCTTTTCCGCTGTTTACTCTGGATCCAAAATATAAAATACATAGACGCTAATTTCAATCTTTAACCTTCCAGTACCTATGGATTCAACCCGAGCTAGCCACTATTCTAATTTTAAGACTACTTTCAAAGAGTTGAGTATGCATGTTTGATACATAAACTTTCATTGTCACCCATCATAATTTAATTTTACTTCAAGCACCCAACTTACAAGACTCATAATGGAAAGTGAAAAAGAGTAACTTTATGACCCTCTTGAAGCTTAGACATTCGAGGGTGGCCACAAAGTGATGATGCCAAAGAAAATGATGATTTGAATTGGTGCATATCTAACTGGGTCTCCTTGTGCGGCACGTGACGCGCGCAAATACCAAACTCATTACTTCGGAGAGATAACCAATGAAATTAGATAGTATGGCCAAGTGAATAAGGGCCGAATCCACGAAGAATTAAGCATGTTTGAGGTATTTCTTTTGAAATTCAATCAAATCAAATTAGATGAAAAATGAGGTGAGAAATTAGGTGCTGATATAATTGAAAAGAGACTCTACATGGCAAATCCACTGACTCATCACCGAATTTATGTGCCTGTATTCATGAGAAATCGATGAGCAAATCAAAGAGAAATTTTTGAACGAGAAAATTATGACCCAAAATTAAAATTGAAATTTACTAAATCTACGATTTGGACTTGAAATATAATATTATAGGAAGAAAGATTATAGGACGAAACACGAGCCTCTGAACCCAAGGCAATGCCCACATCCAATTTCTTGTCGATCAAAGGCTATTCATTCCGCAGCATCTGGGCTGACAACTCATTGGCATTCAAGAATCAAATTCTCCTTGACATTCTTCTCAACAAAATCTCACTTTCAAACACTCCGTAGATGCTCTGCTGGATTTTGAAGATGATTGAAGCAAGAGTGATGTGCAGGACCGAGAGGTGCGTCCTGCCTCTATGCACCAAGGATACTAAGAAACTAGGAGAGGATATCTCTAGGATTCTACTATGAGGTAGAACCTGGCCACGCATGCGAAGCGGTGGTGTCCGCCCGCGCGACGCCTCCGCACCCCGTGGGTGCGCCGAGCAGAGCCGGGCCTGGGGATACCTTCCGCCCACGCGCAGTGAAGTGCCGCGAGTCGCGTTGAGGGTAGCTCGACAGAGCCACCCTCCGATGGTTTTGGACACAGCCTCAATCCTATCAAGTTGTCTTGAATCACTGGCCCTAGATGAAATCCCCACGACGGTGGAGACGGGTGCGGGAAATACTCAAGAAGATATAGACATTCAATGTAAATGAATGGGGAACGAGTGCCCAACCTGCGCGCGAGCTCCGGCCGGTCATGACGTGGAGGTTTGGCCGTACGCAACACCTGACGACGATAGAAGGAGCTCTGAGTGGCTGCCGTGGTGGTATGCGGGACGAATGTCGGTTGGAGATGGTGAGATATTGCTAACGGAGGCACGTACACTGCAGTGTGCATGGGCCGGAGCGGTCCCACGTGCCGAGCCGGGAGCGGACAGGTGTGCATCCGGCAGAATGCAGCCCAGCGCTAACGCGGCGTGGACTGGGGCTGCGCGTGGGGTGGCACCAAATTGGAGAAGGTCTCACACCACGAAAGAGGAGCCCACCGGGGGAGTGGTAGTAAGCCCGCCTCGGCCGCCTCTGAGAGGAGCTCATAAACCAGCAGCAGTGAGATGATGTCAGATGACACGAGCAGAGGAGGGGATACCAGATCGGGTTCTTGGCCGAGGAGCTGCAAGAGTGTTAGAGGAAGTGGGGTTACGAGGAGATGCGCTGCAAAGGGTCGCCCGGGTTGTGGTCAGGAGGGTTCTGAAATGGAAGTTTGGAGGAGAGGAATCTGGAGTAGATGAATTTGACGTGGGAGGCAGTGGTAGGGACAGGAAAGGAGGGTCGTTCATGGAGGGAAGTGGATGCCTGGGAGTCGATGCTGAATCGCCGTTGAGGGAGCAGTAACGGGCGCATCGCGCTGACAAGGTCCGTGGAGGTCAAGGAAGAGGAATTTTTAGAGCGTGGTCGTGTGACGTGGCTCATCTGGGAGGATGTGGTGGGCAGCGGAATGTCAGTTGTCGAGTGCGTGGGAGGCAATTTAGAGAGGCACGTCTCGCCTTTCCTTTGCGTGCTGGACACGTGCCTGAAAACGCAAAGGACAGTGAAGCAAAGGAAGACAAGGCTGCGAGTGAAATTAATGTCGCGTCGTTCGCGAGGGGGCGATTTTTCCGCGGATCGGGCAATCCGGAGATGACGACTAATCGAACTTAAGTGAACTAGGGTGTGATGTCGAGGGGGATCTCGGCAGAGAGGAAATGATTAGTGCTGCATACTCTCCGGAAAGAGAAGCTCGAATTCCTGGAGGGGACGCGCGGTGGATGCTGGCAGGTGGATAGCCTCCAAGGGCTCACACCGTAATTGCCGGGCGACAGGACACTAGGAGCTTTGGGCGGTGCAGGGCTCGAAATTGAGGGGAAGCGAAGAGAAGGTGCGCTGCGCGTACTGAAACAGTGTAGGAGGAGGGAGGGGGATCCCCGACTCGCTGAGTGAGCGTCGCATGGAAATGCAGTGAATCAAAACTCTCAAGGATCGACGGGGCAGGTAAAATGAGGGTTTTGGCCGTGGGGAAGGTGAGGGAAATGGGCATGAACGCCGAGGGAGGAGGAGGGGAGAGGGTCCGTGGAGGAGGTGGGGAGGTGCGCAGCACCCTGAGCTCCCGCCGCTGCGCGCGTGAGGTGGCGGCGCGGCGGCACGCAGGCTGCACGCCTCGGAGATACGCGACTCAAGGCAAGGAGGCGGCGGACTCGGGCCGGCAGGCACGGCGGCGGCACGTGGAGTGCGAAGTGGCAGTGGCAGCGACGTGAGGCGGCGGCTGGTCTCCTTTATCGATCTTCCTAAGTGCAGCTCACTTGAGAGGGAGGTTTCTCCTATCTTTCTTCAGCCGTCGCTAGGGTTTGTGTCCTCTTCCCTCTCTATAGAGCCTCCATAGTGGGCCGAGAGAGTGAAAAGGGCCCACTTGAGGCCCACAAACTCCACACCCCAACATAATCATAGAAAATAAAGGTCCACAAGAGAAGGGGCTTTACAAATGGGATCCCGAAAAGCGAAGAACCCACCCGAAAAGCCTAAAAGGAGAGAAGAAGATATGCAAAAGGCCCGCTAAATGTTCACTCTAGAAAAGCCCGGAAAGATAACCTTTCACGCGCGTGAGCCCCGTGAAATGTGTC
>CM044116.1:12757727-12855150 GCA_024174645.1 Lemna minuta
CATGTTATCACTAACCCATATAATGAGACGTACCTTATATACCCGACGTCTTCATTTAATTTCTCCCGTGTGAGACTAATTCACACGGAGTTTTTAATGTGCAGGTGGCGTGGCCAATCGTAGTGCGTCGGATCGACGAGGTGCGGATCATCACGCGTTGATCCGTGTGAGCTGGCGATCCACCCGATAGTATCACAAACACGTGTGTTTTCAAGGAGCGTTATAACGGATGTGATTTAATCGCACGGGGAGTATCTTGATCGTCGGATCGCGATCTAACGGCGTCAATCTCACGTGTTTTATAACGCTCATCCACGCAGCTCATCTGGACCGTCCATCAAGATCCGATGACTCGTGGACTTAACCGAAACAGTCCACGATGGACCGTGCCATCGTAACCGTTGATCGCGCTCGATCGGACGGTTACGCCCCAAATACCCTATAAATAAGGCATGTTCTTCCAATTTGTAAGCATTCGAGTTAGAAATCAATCCAATTGATCTCGTTTAGACACCTCCCTTCTCGAATATCTTGATTCTAGCTTCTTCTACACTCATTTCCGCATCCACGAAGGGCTTGAACTCGAAATTTGGTTGAGAGATGAAGGAGAAATCGAAGCTTGAACTCCATGATTGCGTTCTTCCCGTTTTTGACAATTAAGAGAATTAATCGTATTAATTTGATCGCAATCTTGGGTTAGTGGAGTCGGTTTTTGCTAGTCCATCATCAAGTTATGTTTAATTTCAATTTAGATTAGGATTTAAAGTTTAATTTTGTTTAAATTTTGTCAATTTTGCGATTTCAACGTTCGGAAATCTTTCTCTACTTCAAACTTCAATTTCTCTGCGAAATCAAGATCAATTTCAATGATTCTTGATTCCGTGGAAGCGATTTGAAGTTATCTTTCATAATATACCATTTTCCCCAATTTCTACCATCGATTTATCATCTGATTTGATCAATTTCGAAGAAAACATCATAAATTTCCTTATTTCCCTGTGGATTCGACCCTTATTTACCATTATGCCCCTCAATTCGAGTTAATTTCATCAAATTGGTAAGTTTGGAATTATTTTTTACACGAGACCGTGTGAAATTGACAACCTCACAGTTTCGTCTCGTCAAATGAATATCAGGTTGATATTCTTGAACTAGCCAATAGACAACTTGGCTATTACCACCCCAAGTGAATATTTTCTTGTTCTCAAGTCCTAAAATATGCAATAAAATGGGGAAAGGAGATATTTATTTGCACGTTATGACACTAATGGATAGTAGGTTAATGGGAAAATTAAGTACATATTTTATCTATGAGAAGTTGTGATGGGATAAATAATACCGTCCCATGATTCAATATGGAAAATAGAGAATATTTGATAAAATAGAGAAACGGGAGAATCCATATGTCATGTAGCAGATGCACTGACCCATAATGTGAGAGTTTTGGCTAAGGAGATGGTGGTGGAGACATTATGGGTCAATATTTACTAGTGGTGAATTTTTTTACTTAATATAGAGATTAGATTAATTGAACTAGTTCAACCAATTAGAGTGTTCATCATATTCTTAAAAACATTCAAACGTCATGAAAATTTAGAATAAGATAGAAGAAGATGAAATGCTGACCATAATTTTTAGTTAATCTTCACTTTTTGAGTAGCTAAGATAAGAAGATAATGTAAGTGAACATGAAGTGAGGCAATAATAATCTCTTCAAGTCCACTTGGGTGAGTTGATTTTTGATATTAAAGAGGGTTTAATATTTTTTAAAAATTTTATGATTTACTATTTTTGAGATTTTTGCTTCCTATTTTACATCAATAAAGTGAATAAAACTAATAGATGGTGTAAAGTAATAATGTAATCAAAGAAGATTCATGAGTATTGGAATGTGACATCTAAAACAATCATCATGATGTAGGCAGATGAGAAAATGACAAGCACAAAAAACCATGTAATCACATTACCTTGCATCAAGTTGGATATGTAACTTGATGATTTCATGAGTATGATATTTCAAGTCACCTATGGCCCGACCTCTAGTTGTAGTCCATCAGTTCTCACCTCGATGGACCTCCTCAGCATGCAAATGATATGAAATGGTTACCACCGTTGCCTTGGTCTCCACCTAATCTTTGCACCATCACCCGTCAAACCCTACCCCTTAAAGGTCTTATATAATGAGTGAAAATTTTCATTAAAATCTCAACTCTTTTATATGTTTGCTACGTTTCTCAAGAACTTTATCTAAAAGATCTACCTACCTCTCAAATATTTGTATGTCAATGGGATACCCTTCTTAGAGAGCCTAAAATCTTGGTGTAAAAGTGTGACATAATAAGCTTGAGGAAGTCATGCATGTGCAAGGTGCAACTGAGATGAGAGTGAGAAATTAGGATCATAAATTTAGCAATAAGCGTGGTCATAATATTTGAAACCATCTGTATCGATCAAGAAGAGGGAGGGAATTTTCCTTGCATTGATTCAAAACATGCAACCGCCTTTTCTTCTTTTCCCAACGTCAAACCTTTTATTGAAGATTCGAAGATTCTTAAATTCATTATAAACAAACAGAGATGGTGTTATTCATTGTCTTAGTTTCACTTCCTCTGGTTGTACTGCTCTTTTCTTGTTCAACCGTAGTGTGGCATTCCATGTTTTGTCTTTTCATTGGACACTGACCAATATAAGATATTGTAAGGTAATGAACTTATTAACTTTTCTTTGCGACCTCAAAACTTGATGTTATTACATAAAATTGATTTACTTTGCCATTTTCATCATGTCCATGAAAATCACTTCAAAAGATTATGAAAGAATAAAAAGTATGCTCAGTTTGTTATTTTTAACCTTGGAATGATCTTTTTTTTTCAAAATCCAAACTCAATTAGAATTGAGATGGCTAATCAACGTATGTTTAGCGTTGGGCAAAAACTAGAAGAGCGTCCCTCAATAAATATGTTGCAGAGTACTAGTGATGCAAGAGATCAATTTCTCATAAAAAGTGCATATGACTAATAAAGATAATTTTTTTACAATATAAATCCCCGTTTGATCATCTTGAACTTTTCACATATTTCATGCAAAATTTGTGATAAGAAAATCATTGTTCTTGACCTAGGATATCTAACCCTATCTTCCTCACTCAATTCTACGTGGAAGCTATAAAAATGATCCAAAGGATAAATGTAGTCTAATTAATGTATAAGAGAAGATTATTATGTAATCACTAGGAAGAAACCCTGACCTTAATCTATATCTAGTCTTTGTAAAGATCTAATTTTCCCCTTACAAAATCTGCAATGACATATAAAGATTTATTCAAGTTCAAGTGGAGAAAACATGGAAATTTTGAATACGTGTGTATATATGTCTCTCTCCTAGAATCATTCCATCACCCAAGAAATCATATTCACTTCCATTCAACTTCTCCTATCCAAATGTGCTCTGATCCTACTACCCAATGAAATGTTCTGAAGAGGCGAAATAGTTAATATCATATCTTAATATTTTATCATTAAATTTTTATTCCTTGATAATTCTCTCCTTTTGCCACTCGATGACAAAGAATGTTTTACCATGGTTTGGAGATTTAGTATCTTGTAAATTCAAAAAATTTGGGATCCAATTGAATCAAAATGATTTCTAAAAACCCACTAAACCATAACGTTCACAAATAAAACTTGTGCATCATGCACAGACGATTAATGAACTCAACTCAGATTATCCCATTGTTGATTTCCACATTATTATATTTATATTCATTGTGTGTTTTTTACTTTAATTTATGACTAAAATATATCAGTTTTTATATATATATGTATACATGTGTGTGTGTGTGTGATCAATCAATTTTTGGGTTTTAAAATGTGATTTTTGTCAAATTGAACATAAATATTTCTTGATTTTCTCCCAAATCATAAAATAGCCTAATATATAGTGAGAAAAGGGTATAACCATAGATAGGAAGGTCACTAGATATAAATGAATATACAAGAGTTTTTTTGGGAGAAACTCGATTTAAGTATGCTTTATGTCTTTGTGCATCGATTACATAGCAAAATATTTATGTTTTCCTCACTTAAGACGGTGCTAAGGTTAGGGTCAAATCATCAAGGAACTTAAGTTATGAGATTAGATGCTTTGAATGCTATATGAGGGTCTGGAAAGACACATGAATGTGGAAAGAGAGTAAGGAGAGAGGTGTGCAGTGATGATTTTAAAATTGTGATATAAATCAGAAATGAAACGAGGTAATGATAATGAAGAAGATGATAATAAGGCCAATCAAACAGTGAGGTGAGAAGGATGAACACTGCTAGTGAGGGATCGATATGTGGATGATGACAAGTGGGATTTTGCAATGTATGATAACAATCCAACTACATAAAAGAAAAGAAAAGAAAATGGTCTACACTATTATTGGAGATGATCACAAGGAGGAAAATGATTTGAATCCTCGCACAAATCCTATCATGATGCTTATCATAAGCTAGGTGATGCTAGACTCACTCGATCGTAACCCTTCAATTGATTTTGTCTCCATGACAAGCATAAGAATGAAAAAAATTCTTAGTTGGGCTTTAATATCCTCTCCTTTTCCTTCAAATAACCTGATTCTAAGAGAGAGCTTAAAAACAAGAGAAGGGAGAGAAAATTGAACTTTAAATGAGTCATTTAGAATTTTAGGGTTTGAGGGGTAAAATCATCATTCCCATAAAATTATGATTTTTTCTATTCAATCTCCAAAAACAAACAATGAATAGATATAGGATGAAAAGACAACCCTACCCTTGAAATAGATATCATGACTTTAGTGTGGAGCATTTTTGGTGTTTGATCATGATCAAGCACCTCCAAAGGCATTAAATGACATGCTTTGATTGGTCCATAATAAGGCTGATTAATCCTATTTTGGAGTGGTGTAAATTTGGGTCATTCGATGATGTTGATCACAATCAAAGGGAAATCGAACAAGACACATAGGATGGCTCAATTAGAGAATGTCATAGATTGGATATAACATAAAGACTTTGAAGGTGATTGAGTGGTAAGGATAGGATCATCCACTCTCGATAAAAGTAGAGATCGATTCAAGGAATGAGTTGCAATTATATCCTAGGCCAAGGTAGTGGAAATATCAGAGACATTATTCTAAATGATTTCTACTCACATCACTACTAAATTGAGTAAATGGTTAGGTTTTGAAATCATACCCTAAGACATTCATGCGTCTTGCACTAAAACAAATTATACAAACACGGTAACCGATGATAACACGGTTTCATAAGATAGCTCGCATATTCCATATCTCTCAAAGCACGTGGTATAGCTTTGCACCCATGGGTTGTCAACTCAACCTATCTGTTAAGTAAAATCAATCGTTCATCAATTAATATGTATGTTGATATATTTAATCAAATGAAGAACTAATAAGCATTATTTGATCAAGTGAGTTATTAGTTGGCAAGATATATGGACCTAGATGGTCATGCACATAAGGTCAATGGACATTGGTAGATATAGACATAATTATAAGAATTTTTGTGAAAAATTTATATACCCAAAGTTCATAAATACAAGGAAATGACCACAACTAGTGGTTTCCATGCAAGCCTTGTAGAAAACACGCCCCTCTCTTCTCTTTCTCTTGTGGTGACTAGCATTGAAGAGGAGATCTGATCATTTAGTGATTATGTGGATACTATTAAAGGTCAGGTTCTTGAAGAGCTTTAAGAACTCCTTGAACTGATTTTTTATTTTATATATACTAGATGTTGGATTTAATCTTTACTAAATTATTATCTCCTCTTGGCATTGAATCTTCACATTGAATGTTTGATTCGACGCTTTATACTACATTCAATGTTTTGATTAAAATTTTGGAAGGCTTATTGACCTCAGCCAATAGTTTGGCCTTGTAGTTTCACATGTCACAACCTCATTAACCTTGACATTTAACCCATTTTTAAAACCCTCTTTAACAAAAAATAATTATCTAAAAAATCACAAAAAAATCCTTGAACTTGGAAGTTTGATGTCAGCCAAAACAAAACTCATTTTTCTATCATATTGTGTCCATTGGATATATAATTAAATTTTATGATTTCTCATCCATAAATTATTAAATTTATGAAAAGAACTTAAGGGATCATTGAGTTTGGTTCATCCTTCTTTAAAATAGATTTGACAAGAGTTTTTTTCTCTTGATGACGAAGAAGTTGAAAGGGAATCAATTAAGGAGTTACCAAATTTTCTTCTTCCTTCCACTATTTAACTAAAACATCTACCAACTCATCCTAAATATGCATTTTTTAGGCCAAACAAAACTATTCTTGTCATCATTTCATCTCTTCTATCACATGAACATGATTTCATCTCTACTATACAAAGATTTCACACACAAGGGTTTGTGTTCCACTGATGATGAGGTACCTGTGAAAAAGATTCTAAGAACATTTCTAAGAGACTAGAAATGATCTGATTCAGGGGATATTATAGCATGCATTTTTCACACATAATTCATTGTTCTTCAATAATTTTAAGCCATAATTTGTATCATTATTATGTATATTATCATGTTTTGACTACATTTTCACATTTATCATGTCACATTGCACATAAGCTAAATTTGATGTAAATTATGGTCTAAGAAGCGTGCATTTATCATATTTGCATGAGTTTCTTGTTAGTAGGTCGTGAATGAAGGAATAGTAATGAAGATAAGAAGACAAAGGAGTTTTATAAAAAATATAATTTATATTTTAGTTAAAATTTAGTTTTGTTGATATTGATAAAAAAGATGCAATGAGGATCAAAATGGAAAAGATTTCATCTAAAAAAGAGTTTTCTATGAAAAGATATGACCAATTGTATTTTTTGGATTTCTTCTAGATTTTAATACGATTTTTTTTTTTATGAAGTTTTTATATAGTTTCTGTATTTTCCAAGTATTTTCTAGAATTAAAAAAGGGTTTTTAAACCTTCATTGATGTGGTACGCTGACATGGCAATGTGTAAATGTGGTGCGATAAGATGGCGCCATACAGTGCATAGTTAGCACCTACATGGCGCCACCTAGGGGAGTATTTACTTTTACTTTGTATTAAGTGACACGTTATGTCAATTATGATCCTTAATGGGCCTTTGTTTTAAAATGGATTTTTTTCTTTGATTTTTCCTGTGTGAGACTACTATTTTTTCTTTTTGCTGTGACATGTGGCAACATTTGGGTGCTTCGATTGGCACCACCAGTGAGAGCCACCCAATTCAATGGATTGGGTCCACCAGATTCCCCTTTTTGTGCTCACCAGGTGGATTCATTTGACATATCAACTTTGGGGCTTGATGAATGGCTCAGATTTATCCTAATTCAATCTCTCCATTGCGATGAATCATGCCTTTCCATGTGGCACAATCGCTCGACTTTAATGAAGTTGATTAGATGGCAATTGTTGATTATGCCTCTCTCTCACCAGCCTGGTGAGTCCTAAGTTGACACATGGCACGATATGGGGCCTTTCATTCACGATTAAGTTTTATCAAAGGCAAACGATTAATCAGAAGATATTTAAGGGAAAATCAAAAGCCATTAATGCTCAAAATGGAAATCATGATATCTCATGATCTTGATGGAATTTGGAGCTGCAATTTAATGACCACAATCATCATTTCATGCTCTATCTGCTAATGTGACCAATTTAATGAATGAAGTAGAAAAACAAGGTTTTTGACATTTCTTTGGATGCTTCTAGAGTTGGCTAGCCAGAGGAAAGAGGGTGCCAATCAATCGTGCATTGTCTACTAAAGATCAATTTTAGTGATTTTATTCTCTTTTCTATCCATTCCGCATGTTTGATCCAAGCCACCAAGTCCAAGCAAGATGTATGGAATTTTGAAGGAGTGATAAATTGGAGAGCATTACTATAGTGAGTTTTTTATTGTGAATCTTTGGATCATGATAAATTTCTTTCAATCTAGAATTATAATTTCATATTTTCTATTCCTACATCTTTCCTTTCGACCCTTAATCACTATTTCGCTATCTGATCAAAGATTTATGATCTTTGATAAGAGATTGGAAGTGTTTGATCAATTCATTGATCCATTTGAATTCATCTCTCTTAATCATTGATCTTTTCTGCTTTACTGATCCAAAATATAAAAATACATAGACGCTAATTTCAATCTTTTAACCTTCCTACCTATGGATTCAACCTGAGCTAGCCACTATTCTAATTTTAAGATTAATTTCAAAGAGTTGAGTATAATGTTTGATACATAAACTTTCATTGTCAACGATCATAATTTAATTCTTATCAGTTACCCAACTTACAAGACTCATAATGGAAAGGAAAAAGAGTAACCCTTATAAATTCCTCTTGAAGCTTAGACATTCGAGGGTGGCCAAAGTGATGATGCCAAAGAAAATATGATTGAATGGTGCATATCTAACGAAAAAATTTTGTGCGGCACGTGGACGCGCGCAAAAATTTTTTTACCAAACTCATTACTTCGGAGAAACAACCATGAATTAGATAGTATACAAGTGAATAAGGGTCGAATCCACGAAGAATTAAGGTATGTTTGAGGTATTCTTTGAAATTCAATCAAATCAAATGATGAAATGAGGTGAGAAATTAGGTGTTTTGATATAATTGGAAAGAGAACTCGAAGGCAAATCCACGGAATCAAAAATCACTGAATTTATGTTCAGATTCGCGGAGAAATCGATGAGCAAATCAAAGAGAAATTTTTGAACGAGAAAATTATGAAAAACCAAAATTAAAATTGAAATTTACTAAATCTACGATTTGGAATTGAAATATAATATTATAGGAAGAAAGATTAGGACGAAAACACGATTTCTAACCCAAGGCAATGCTCAAATTCATCCAATTTCTTGTCAGATCAAAGGCTATTCATTCCGCGAATTCGAAGACAATCATTGGCATTCAAGAATCAAATTCTCCCTATTCTCTCAACAAAATCTCACTTTCAAACACTCTGTAGATGTCGAAATTGATTTTGAAGTGATTGGAAGCAAGAGTGATGCAGGACCGAGGTGCGTCCCGGTCTTGCACCATGATACTAAGGGGAAACTAGGGGAGGGATATCCTAGGGGATTCTACTATGAGGTAATAAAACTACTAATGCGAGCAAGCGGTGTTCCGTCTCGTGCGACGTCTCCGCAGACCCTGGGGTGCGCCGAGTAGAGTCAGTCTGGGATACCTTCCGGTCCACGTCCTCGCGGGTGAAGTGCCGCGAGTGGTTGAGGGTAGCTCGACAGTCACCCCGATGGTTTGGACCACAGCCTCAATCCTATCAAGTCGTCTAATCACTCGTCCTAGATGAAATCCCGACGACGGTGGAGACGGGTGCGGGAAATACTCAAGAAGATATAGACATTCAATGTAAATGAATGGGGAACGAGTGCCTAACCTGCGGGGCGCAAGCCCGGTCGGTCATGACGGGGAGGCCGGTCGTACGCAACACGGACGGACGATAGAAGGAGTCGAGTGGGCGTCGTGGTGGTTGCGGGGACGAATGTCGGTTGAGATGGTGAGATATTGCTAACGGAGGGGCGTACACTCGGGCAGTGTGCATGGGCTGGAGCGGTCCCACGTGTCGAGCTGGGAGCGGACAAAGGTGTGTATCCGGCGGAATGCAGCTCAGGGCTAACGCGGCGTGGACTGGGGCTGCGCGTGGGGGTGGTACCAAATTGGAGAAGGTTCACACCCGCGTGAAAGAGGGGGAGTCCACCGGGGGAGTGGTAGTAAGCCCGCTTGGCCGCCTCGGAGAGGAGCTCAAACCTCAGCAGGTGCAGGATGATGTCAGGATGACACGAGGGGCAGAGGAGGGGATACGAGATCGGGTTCTTGGTCGAGGAGTCAGTATGTTAGAGGGAAGTGGGGTTACGAGGAGATGCGCGGGCAGTGGTCGCTGGGTTGTGGTCAGGAGTGGTTTGGAAATGGAAGTTTGGAGGAGAGGAATCGGGAGTAGATGAATTTGACGTGAGGCAGGGTAGGGACAGGAAAGGAGGGTCGTTCATGGAGGGAAGTGGATGTCGGGGAGTCGATGCGGGAATATCAGTGAGGGAGTTCAGAACGGGCAGACGGTTGACAAGGTCTGAGTGGAGGTCAAGGAAGAGGAATTTTTTTAGAGCGTGGTCAGGTGACGTGGCTCATCGGGAGGATGTGGTGGGCAGCGGAATGTCATTGTCGAGTGCGGGGGAGGCAAATTTAGGAGTAGCACCGTCCCGTCTTCCTTTGCGCGTTGGACGACGTTCGGAAAACGGAAAGGACAGGGAAGCAAAGGAAGACAGTGGGGCGTTTGTGCGGAAATTAATGTCGCGCGTTCGCGAGGGGGCGATTTTCCGCGGATTGGCAATCTGGAGATGACGACCAATCGAACTTGGGGAACTAGGGTGTGATGTCAGGAGGGGGATTCGGCAGGGGAGAGGAAATGATTAGGGGTGTTGATACTCTCCGGAAAAGGAAGGGGGGGTCGAATTCGGGAGGGGACGGCGGTGATGCGGCAGGTGGATAGTCGGCGTCTACACGTAATTGCCGATGACAGGACTAGGAGGGGTTTGGGCGGTCGGGAAATTGAGGGGAAGCGAAGAGAAGGTGCGCGGCGGGTACGAAATAGGTGTAGAGGAGGGAGGGGGGATCCCGATCAGTTGAGTGAGGGTCGCATGGAAATGCAGGGGGGGAATCAAACTCAAGGATCGACGGGGCAGAAATGAGGGTTTTGGCCGTGGGGAAGGTGAGGGAAATGGGCATGAACGTCGATGGAGGAGGAGGGAGAGGGTCCGTGGAGGAGGTGGGGAGGTGGCACAGTGTTCCCGCGGCGGCTGCGGCGTGAGGTGGCGGCGGCGGCGACGGGTAGGCTGCACGCTGGAGATACGCGACCAAGGCAAGGGGAGGCGGCGGACTCAGCGGCGGGCACGGCGGCGGCACGTGGAGGTGCGGCGGCGGTGGCGGCGGCGGTTGGTCTCCTTTATCGATCTTCCTTAAGCAGCCACTTGAGAGGGAGGTTTCTCCTATCTTTCTTCAAATGACGGCTAGGGTTTGTGGGGGGGTCCCTTCCCCTCTTATAGAGCCCATAGTGGGCCGAGAGAGGAAAAGGCCCACTTGAGGCCCACAACCCACACCTAACATAATCATAGAAAATAAAGGTCCACAAAGAGAAGGGGCTTTACAAATGGGATCCCGAAAAAGGGAAGAACCCACCCGAAAGCCTAAAAGGAGAGAAGAAGATATGCAAAGGCCCGCTTAAACACATGCGGGCTAATAAAGTTCATAATGAAATAAAAGACTGGAAAGATAACTCCACGCGCGCGTGAGCCCTGTGAAATGTGTCGTGGCGAGATGAGGTCCTCACTTGGTGTAGTGAAACTCGGCATCCTTTGTCTTCGCCCGTCGAGGGGGCTGGACAAGTGCGGGTGTCGGCTCCTCCGGCGCCGTAGTGTCATGCCTTGGTGGCGACGGGGGTCGTACGCCACCAAAGAGATTCAAGGATTGTGGTGTCAAGACAATTTGATTACTTGAAGAACCCAAGAATGATTTACATCGTCAAAGAACATCTCAATTTATAGGGCAAATTGGGCGTAACCATCGGATGGAGCTTTAATCTTTGATCAACAGCTCTAATGAAACGCACATATGCGAATTTTTACGCTTAAATCGCGTTTAGTGGATGGAAGATAGACAAGCGAGATCTTGCCACGTCGCGTGTGAAGAGAAAACTCATGAAACGTCATCTGTCTGATCTTGATCCAACACTTCGGATGTGTTTTCATTGATTTTAATCTCAGTCCTTATAACTCCTTTGATGGACAACAAAGATTCAATCATTTTTAAAATGTTACGCCAACAAATAGAAATACGCACGTACCCTCGCCTTAAGTGAAGAGCGATGATCTCCTTTTAACACACAAATCAGACGCTCAGCACGACACCACGTCACGTGCACACATAAAAACATAAAAATAGTCCAACATGATGAAGAACTAAGAAATCTGATGTGTATATAAGATATGCGCATCATGGAGCGTAGCGTTATCCTGAAAAAAGGAAGCTTATCTCTCTTGTCACATGCGCACAAACGCGCACACGCATAAACACACGTATACACATGCGCGACGCCACGTGGCGTGCCCATATGCTGCCATGTGGCGACGTGCTTTTTCATCCATGCCTCGTCTGCTGTCACGTTAGCACATGATAAAATTAATCTTTTTATTCATTTTAATTCAAAATAAATCGAATTAAATTCATAAAAAATTTAGAAAAATTACAAAAAAATCCCTAAAAAATTAAAAAATGAATATCTATTAAAATATACCTTCAAATTAATCCAAGTTTGTTTCATTAGATCAAAAAGTAAATTATCTATCGTTAAGAAGTCAAATTACATAAATAACAAGAGAATAAATTTTTATTTAAAAAATACACTCATTTCTTTTAGAATGTAAAACTTAGATAAATAGATGAGTGTATATAAAAAGTAATTTTGATTATTATTTAGCATTAAAACCTAATTGTAATCTCTGTTGACGAGGAGATGAAGAAGCCCTAGAATTGTATATGGAAATGAGAGTACATAGGTCCTTATATAAGAGAAGATGAGAGGAGAAGATAAATGGGCCGAGAGCCCAATACCACTATCGGACAATCTCAAATAAAAAATGGGGATAATCTAATCTTAAAATATTGCTCTTTAATTTATCATAATTATCCCTAAATTAGTAGAATTTGAGACTATAAGTTATTTTCATATGATGATAGATAACCACTAAAAAAAATATGATAACCTACATTAGAATGGAATGTTTTATGCCTTAATTTGCATTAATAACCATATATTTTCATGTATAATTTTTATGTTATCAATATCAAGGAGCCAAGACTCGAAGGAAAGTATGTAAATGTCTTTGCCATTTTCAGTCTCCAAACCAATCTTCCTATGGGTCTAGATGTCCTTGAATACACAATAAAAAAATGGTAAAATGTAAAAAGAAAAGGAAAAGGCTTTGGTGGTGGCATTCATTAACAAAAGGTTCATATGAAAGCCAAGTACATATAAAACATTGTCCTAGAATGATATTGAGATAGGAGATATATGTCCTTGACCCATCACAGGGAAAGAATGACCATTGCCTATAAAAATTCATGGAATGTTAGACATGGTGGATAGACAATAAAACAAGGATTTAGTATCTAACATTTGGGTCAAGGTGCTAGATTCAATATTCCAAGATCTCCCTTGAGCGTCAACAATCCAAAGAAAGCAAGGAAAGTGAATATACTTGTTTCTCCCATCATTCTAGTCATGCTAGATGCATGAGTGCCTCTATGGTGAAGAAGTTCAGCATGTTCTTCTAGGGAGATTATACCACTCATTAAAGAAGTACCCTTTGAAATATAATCCGAGCCTGAAGACATAGAGTAAAATCACTAGTAGACTTGTGTGCTTGGGCTAGAGCGAGCTTCCCATATTTGACCCAAAAAAAGTTCAGAGGATGATTGAGTTTCCACAATGCTCACTTATAGCAAATTGTTTCTTGAAAGTTCCATGTCAACCATGACTTCCATGGTTGAGGCAATCACTAGGAGAGGGTTAACTAATGAGTTTATTTTGTGCAATCATCGAAAATACATGTAAAAAAGTCCAAAAAGATCCAAAATCACTTTAAATCAATGCCTAATAAGCATTACTAGTAAGAACGAGTCAAATCCACAAATTACACTTAATTTTTTAGAGGTTTTAGAGATCAATAAAATTGAACAATGAATTGCGATGAGAATTTATGGGAAATAATATTAGGAATAAAGGATCTTTCCAATAAATCCAATATCAAGAAAATAAGATTTAAATGCCAAAGAAATCTAAGAGAGAAGAGAAAAAAAGATCAAATTTGTTCAAATTTTACCAATCTACTTATCAATATAGAAATCTACTACTAAATGAAGATTTATTTGGAAAATAGCCAAATAAACCTAACACCATTATGAAATTGATCCACTTAATTACCAAACAAAGGGCTTTTCAATCCAAGATTCCATAATGGAAATTCTAAGTTCAAGGAACAAATTCTCCCAAAGGTATTATCAAAATATTGATTTTAGATTCTCAATGGATGTAGAAATGAGGTAAGAACATTTTTAAATCAAGAAAATAAAGGAAAAAATCTGTCCAAAAATTTGAATCAATTGGAACTCTTTGAGAGTACCCATTTTTAGGACAAGAGAGAGTGTTAAACAAGCATAATTGGGTTTAATCATCAAATCAAGGTGCCTCTTGATAGCTATGGTCCACATGACGCTATGTACCCACTTAACCATCAAATCTATATAGTTGGATCCCCCTTGTTCTTAAGGTATGTCAATGCTTAACATGATTGTGCCATGTGCTCTTCTAATGAAATGATGAGAAGGATAGGTGTTGGGAGTTGAGGTTCAACAAGCTCTCCAAATTTTTATCAAAACATCGATTGTAGTGGAAGATGTTGAATAAAAAATTTGAACAAAGTTGAAGTACCAAGAAGAGATGATCCTATCATCTAATATAGAATAAAATTCATATTTACTAGGATCATTTGAAAGGATTTCTTCAAGTCGTTAAAGTGTCCAACCTCTAGCGATATGCATGTGGTCGCTGGACAATTGGATCTCTTCTGGAACACTCATTACCATGAAATGAAGAGAATAGAGGAGAGAGTTTTCCACTAGGTTCTCGTGGGCACCCTTGTTATGGTGATTCTTCCCCTATTTATAGACTTTTTAAATGTGAAATTTTCACAAAAATTGTATATTAATGTCTATATCCCCCAACACTCATTGACCTTTTGTGTGTGACCCTTGATAACATGCTAATTAGACATGATAATACATGATTATTAATGCATATAAAAGCATAAAATATTTCATTCCTATGCATGTTTTCATATTTATGAGTGTTTATCCATCATTCTACGAAAAAGTCATTATAATCTCAAAATACTTTAAATTAGGGTTAATTATGATGAATTGAAGATTAATAATTTTATTTCCCATCTTTACTTGAGATTATATGTTGTTTTTAAAGTTAAATAATGAGAGAAATCATTTTTATAAACATTCATTTAATTTTCTAAGTTAAAATCTTAAAAGAAATGAATCTATTTTTAAAATAGAAATTAAATCTCTTATTATTTATTAATTTTGACTTTTTAAAATGATAGATAATTAAATTTATGATCAAATGAAAGAAATTTAGATTAATTTGGAGTTACATTTTGAAAGTTATGAATTTTCTAATTTTAGGGATTTTTCCAAAAATTTTCTGAATTTTCAATGAATTTCTATGGATTTTCCCGAATTTAAAAATCAATTTTTCTAATTTAATATCAATTTTTCAGAATATTTAAAGCGCGCAGGTGATGTAGTGCGATCAGAGCCGTCCAATTGATTGTGATCAACGATCGCGATAAGGAGGCGACGTGGCAGCGTGTGGGACGTCCGATCGCGCGTGCGATTTCAGCCGTCAATCTTCACTTAAATCGATGGGCACACGTCGCTTAATCAGGGTATACCGAATGCATCTAATCTTGGTCGAGATTAAATCGAGAAGAAACGCATCTGATGCGTTCGATCGCGATCCAATGGCCACGACTTAACTGTAACAATTCACGATCAAGCGTTTCATCAGAGCCGTTGATGCATTTAATCGGACAGTTACGCCCAAATGTTCTATAAATTGAGATGTTCTTCCGATTTGTAAAGCATTCGAGAGCAATTCAATCAAATTGAACTATTTTGGCATCAAATCTCTTGAATCTCTTGATCCCAATCGCTTCTAGACTCATTTCTACGTCCACGGAGTGCTTAAGATCAAGATTTGGGTGAAAGTTGAGGAAGAAATCGACGCTTGAACTCCACGATCGCGATTTTCAGATTTTTGATGAAAAGCCTTGATTCCGGCGACTAATTGGACTAATCCAATCGCAATCGAGGGTTAGTGATCGTATTTTTCTCTAATCTATTGCCTCTTACCCTTTAATTTTCATTTAGATTAGGAATTTAGATTAATTTCAAGTTAATTTTTAGGTTAATTTGCGATTCTGATTTTTGAAAATAACCCCACACTTCGATCTTCAATTTCTCCCCGAAATCAAAGTCAAATTCGATGATTTTTGATTCCTGGAATCGTCTTGAAGTTCTCTTTCATGAAATATCATTTTCCCCAATTTCTATCATCGATTCATCATCCGATTTGATCAAATTCAAAGAGATCATCAGAAATGTCCCTAATTCCCTATGGATTTGACCCATATTTAGCATTATACCCCTCAATTCGAGATATTTTCATCAAATTGGTAAGTTTGGATTAATTTTTGACACGAGACCGTGTGCAAGTGATGACCTTGCAGTCTCGCTTCATCAACCCTCCAAGGCTATATATCTTACAAATTAGTGACTCCGTTGATCCAAGAACACTTATTGGTCTTCCATATTAATTATTTATATCAACATATAGATTAATTCATTAAGAATTAATGTAACCCAATCGACAAGTTCAGTTGCTAGCCCTTTGGGTGCCAAAGCTACAACACATATTATAGGAGATATGGAGTATGTTAGAACTCTTTCATGATACCTTGTCATCATCATTTACCATATACATATAATCATTCATTTGATCGAGACTCATGAATGACTTAGGCTATGGCTAACTATCAAATCCTAATCGATCACTCAATTTAATATTAATACAAGTAGGAAATCATCGAGAACAGCTTATCTTTTATTTGCACTACCTTGGCTATAGATTTAATCACATGTCATTCCTTGATTCAATCTTCTTTTATACCAAGGGCAAATGATCCCATCTTAACCACTCAATCATCTTCGAGGATTTCATATTATATCCCATCTATGACGTTTTCTAGATCCCATGACTAGGGATTAGTGAGTCATAGTAAAAACATTATCATCCATATACAAGATATCTTTGGTGTCTTAAATCAAAAGACCACGTACACAACCGTGACATGAATCAGTGTGATTAATAATTTGACATAATACCATTTAGGAATTCATACAAATCAATTCAATGAACTTCTTCTCCAAAGAGCACCCTCTATCTATCCTTGGTGCCTTCACATTGATGGGCACAAGATCAGTCATACTCATCATATCGGTCGTATGAGATAGTGCTATTCTTTTTGGATAATTCAATGTCCTTCTCAAATATCTCATGAATAAGAATATTTAGAATATATGTTTAAAGCCTAGTGATCACTGTATTATATGCTCATACACTTTATTAAAAATATCACACAAGAATGAAAATGAATGAAAGTTCATTTTAATGAATATAAATGAAATATGGAAGTGTGATTGGTTTTCATGCTACATAATTTCCATCAAAGGGCCCATACTGAAGCTTTGATTTTTTTCATGAACTAACTCTTCATAGCTCACCACATCACCTAATAAATATAAAAGCTGCATTCTAAAATAAAAATTAACATTATGCATGCCAAGAGGTAACATGTTAATTAGACATGTTAATACATGATTATTTATGCATATTAAGGCATAAAAGATTCCATTCCTATGCATGTTATCATATTTATGAGTGTTTATCTATCATTCTATGAAAAAATCATTATAATCTCAAATATATATTAATTTAGGGTTAATTATGATGAATTAAAGATAAATAATTTTATAACCCATCTTTAATTGAGATTATAAGTAGTTTTTAAAGTTAAATAATGAGAGAAATCATTTTATATATATTCATTTAATTTTCTAAAGTTAAAATCTTAAAGAAATGAATGTATTTTTGAAATAGAAATTAAATCTCTTGTTATTTATTGAATTTTTTTAAGAATCATAGATAATTTAATTTCTGATCAAATGAAACAAATTTGAAGTAATTTGCAGTTATATTTTGAAAGTTATAAAGTTTCTAATTTTTAGGATTTTTTTGGATATTTTCTGAATTTCTTTGAATTTTTAATGAATTTTTGCAGCATTTTTCAGAATGAAAAATTGAATTTTTTAATTAAAAATACATTTTTCTGAATTTTATAAGCGCGCAGGTGACGTGGTGCAATCTGAAGCGTCTGATGATTCATGATTGATGATCAAGAACATGAGATAATGTGGCGCATCGTGGAGCGTCCAATAGCGCGATTAAATTGCAATTCTCGATCTTCACTTAAGACAAATTGATTTAATCTCAGGCATTGATCAAAGGAGTTATAACGACTTAGATTGAAACCAATAGAAACACATCTGAAACGTTTGATTAAGATCTAACAGTGGGCGTTTGATGCGTTATTTATGATGGGATCTGGGGTCGATAACTTTTCAAAATTTTGATCAAGACATCAAATACAGCGGAAAAAGATTTAATCGGACATTCAAAATACCAAGCCACCAAGAACGGATGATCCTATCTTCTAGTATGAATGAGAAAACATACTTACAGGTTTCCTTGAAGGAGTTCTTGAAGCTATTCAAGTGTCTAGCCTCTAGCGGTATCCACACAGTCTCCGGATGGTTGGATCTCCTTTTTAAAGCTCTTCACCAAGAAGGAAAGAGAAGAAAGGAGAGAATTCCCACAAGGCTTGCATGGGTACCTTCAGTTGTGGTCGTTCTCCCCCTATTTATAGACATTTGGAATGAGTTTTTTCATTAAAACCCTCATAATTATGTCTATATCCACCAACATCCATAAACCTTATGTGTGTGACCCTCTAGGTCCATATATCTCACTAGTTAATAAGTCTATAGACCAAATAACACCTTATTGGTCAACCTTAATTAATTATCCACATCCACATATAGATTAATTAATCAAGGATTGATTTAGCCTAATCGATAGGTTGAGTTGCCAGGTCGTTGGGTGCTAAGCTACACCACGTACACTATGAGATATGGAGTATGTAAGAACTCACTAATGGAACCTTCCCGTCATCGATTACCATGTATGTATAATGCTTCATCCACATTAGACTCGTGAATGACTTAGGGAATGGTCAACTGTCAAACCCTAATCGGTCGCTCAATTTAGTATTGATGCATGTAAAAATCATCGAGAACTCTTTCTTCGATATTTCTACTACCTTGGCCAAGGATTTTATCGCATCTCATTCCTTGAGTCATTCTCCTCAAATACCGAGGACGGATGATCCCATCTTGACCACACAATTATCTTCGTGGACTTCATGTCGTATCCAATATATGAAGTTTTAGATATCCCATGGCTAGAGATTCGTAAGTCCTAATCAAAACATGATCATCCATCCACAAGATGTCTTTGGTGTCTCAAGTCAAAGGACCACATACACAACCATTACATGAATTAACCTAATTGACAGTTAGATATAATATCATTCAGGGATTCATACGGATCAATTCAGTGAACCCTTTCTCCAAAGAGCACCCACTATCTATCCTTAGTGTCTCCACACCGATGGCTACAGGATCAGCCATACTCATCATATGAGATGGATTAGATAGTGTTATTCTTCCGGATAATTCGATGTCCTTCTCGAATATCCTACGAATAGGAATGTTTAGAACATATGTTTAAAGACTAGTGATCGCTATATTATGATCTCATAATTCACTTAGTCATTGCACATGCTCATGTACTTCATTGCAAACATCACACAAGAATGACAATGAATAAATTTCGTTTCAATGAACATAAACAAGATACATGAAAGTGTGATTGGCTTATAGGCCACATAATATGTATCAATCTCCCACTTGGACTAAAGCCAATTGCCCTTGTGCACAACCCCATAGTTGTGCAAATGACGCTCAAAGACTTCTTGAGCTAAAGGCTTAGTTAGTGGATCTCGCAACATTGCTCTGCATGAGGAACTCTTTTTCCACCACTACATCTCCTCCGGGCGACTGACCTCCCTAATCAAGTGAAAGTGCCTCGAATGTGCTTAGACTTTTGATGAGACCTTGGCTCTTTCGCTTGTGCTATTGCACCATTGCTGTCACACAATAATGGAATATGGTCTCGAGATCGTAGGGACAACGCCAAGGTCCTGTGATGAACTTCTTCAACTCGCATCGTTTCCATGGCGGCATCACTCGTGGCAATATACTCACTCTCCGTCGTCGAATCTATAGTGGTGGGCTACTTGGAACTGCTGCAAGACACTCGCTCCCCATTCAAAGTGAATAGGAACCGATGTAGATCTACTATCATCTGGGTTTGACTAAAAACTCGAGTCAGTGTAAACCTGGAGCTTAAGCTCCTATCCCCCATACACCAGAAATAAATCCTTAGTCCTTCTCAAGTACTTAAGGATGAATTTCACGGCTTCCGAATGACTCTCACCTGGGTTAGCTTGAAATCTGCTCGTAACACTTAGAGCAAATGCCACATCTGGTCTTGTACATAGCGTAGCGTACATGATGGATCCAATGGCCAATGAATACGAGATCTTTTCCATCAATACTCTATCTTCAAGAGTCTTAGGTGAATGCTCCTTAGATATCTGAACTCCATGTCTCATTGGTATGAAACCTCTCTTGGAGTTCTCCATGTAAAACCTTTTGACAATGGTGTCTATGTGCATGGATTGGGATAAGCCAAACAACCTCCTCGATCTATCTCTATAGATATGTACTCCTAATACGTAGGTTGCTTCTCCCAAATCCTTCATGCAGAAGTTCTTTGACAGCCACGCCTTCACTGATGATAACATACCTACATCATTCCCAATGAGTAGGATGGCATCCACATAAAGGACAAGAAAAGTGATCGCACTCCCACTGATCTTCTTGTACACACAAGGTTCGTCTTCATTCTTAATGAATTCATAAGATCTGATCGCCTCATCAAATCTCATAATCCAACTCCTAGATGCTTGCTTCAATCCATAAATGGATCTCTGCAACCTACACACCTTTTCTGGAAACTCCATGGATGTATAACCCTCAGGTTGTATCATATACACCTCTTCCTCAAGGTTTCCATTGAGGAAGGTGGTTTTCACATCCATTTGCTAGACCTCGTAGTCATAGTGTGTAGCTATGGCGAGAAAACTCCTGATTGATTTAATCATAGTAACTGATGAGAAGTTTTCGTCATAGTCAACTCCTTGTCTTTGACGATAACCCTTCGTCACCAACCTTGTCTTGAAGGTGTCAACCTTTCCATCAGCACCGATCTTCTTCTTAAAGATCCACTTACACCCGATGGGTACTATACCCTCAGGAGGGTCAACCAAGTACCATAGTTGGCTTTGATGCATGGACTGGATCTCTGAATCCATTGCTTCTTGCCATTTCTTAGAGTTGGAATCATATACCGCTTCACTGTAGGTTAAAGGATCACTATCCTTTAAGTGGAGAGTATCGACATCATCTGTCACAATATGTCCTACATATCGATCTCGTTGTCTCGGTACTCTACCAGTCCTACGAGGTGCCTCTGTGTGTACTTGAAGATTTTCGGGGACTGAGTTCTCATCTAATGAGGTAGCATTTGTGTTCAGATCTGGAAATTCTTCCAGCACTAATTTACTCCCACTATCTCTTCTCAAGAGATACTCATCTTCCAAGAAGACAACCCTTTTTGCAACAAATATCGATTGTTCTTTAGGGCGGTAAAAGTAGTATCCTGATGTTTCTTTCGGATATCCCACAAATCTACAAAACTCAGTCCTTGATTCTAGCTTATATGTATCATGTTTCTTAACATGATCAGGACAACCCCATACTCTAAAGTAAGAGAAGTCCACCTTCTTCCCTTTCTATATCTCATATGGAGTACAAGCTACAGATTTGCTAGGTAAGACGTTAAGGACACGCGCTCTTGTCTCAAGCATATATCCCCAAAGGGATATTGAAAGTTTTGAGAAACTCATCATAAATCGCACCATGTCCAACAAGGTAAAATTTCTCCTCTCCAAAATATCATTCATCTAAGGTGTGTAAGGAGGAGACAATTGAGCTAGGATACCATTATCCTTAAGAAACCTGTGTGAACTCGTACTTAAGTATTCACCTCCTCAATCTGATTGAAGAGTCTTGATACTCTTTACAGATTATTTCTCCACTTCATTCTTAAACTCTTTGAATTTCTCAAAGGCTTCAGACTTATACCGCATAAGGTATACCCATCCAAACCTAGAGAAATCATCAGTAAAAGTGATGAAGTAGAAACTGCCACTTTTGGCTTGGACAGGCATCGGGCCACATACATCAGAATGTATTAGCTCCAAGATACCCTTGGCTCGCTCTCCAATCCCTGAGAATGGAGATTTGGGTAATTTACCCATAATGCAAGATTCAAAAGTTGCAAATGATTCATAATCAAATGCTCCCAAGTATGCATCTTTATGCAACTTCTGTAATCTTCCATCACCAACATGCCCAAGTCTACAATGCCATAAGTAGGCTTCGTTCACACCATGTTTACTCTTCTTAAGAGCAACATCCATTTGGATATTATAAGAAAAAACATCAATCATATATAAATCATTGACTAATGGTGTCGTAACAACCAATTTACTTCCCAAGTAAATAGAACAATCAAGGTATATCCCATCTTGTCCAAACAAGAAACTAAAATGATGTTCTTAACTATTCTAGGAACATAATGACATTCTTCTAAAGAAAGATAATCTCTGGATGGTAGCTTGAGGTTCACAACCCCTAGCGCTACAGCAGCAACTATTGCGTCGTTTTCCCACCCTCGTTCCACCTCGCCCTTTCTCAACTTTCTCTTACTTGTCAGCCTCTGCGAATCATTACAGATGTGAGAAGTACATCCAGTATCTAATACCCAAGATGCAGAATCTCTATAAGACAAATAAGTATCTATCATATAGATACTTGGAGCATCACCATGCTTCCGCTGAGCTTTCTCGTTGAGGTACTTTTTGCAGTTCCTCTTCCAATGTCCTTTCACGCCACAGTGGAAACACATTCCCTTGTCATCGCCGTTTTTCTTTGTCGAAGTTGCTTTCACTTGGTTCTTCCCTTTGCCCCTTTTGGAGGCAAAAGCTACCTTCCTCTTCTTGTTGGTCCCACCAACAAAAAGGACTTGGGGCTTTTCCTTCTAAAGGTTCCCCTCGGTAGTAGTAAGCATGCTCAGCAGCTTCGGGAGAGAGGCCTACATCTTGTTCATGTTAAAGTTAACAATGAAATGAGAAAAGGAGTCTGTAAGAGATTGAAGAATAAGGTTTGTGCTCATCTCAATAGGGATTTCAACTCCGAGCACTGCCAACCTCTCAATCCTCTCAATCATCTTTAGTACATGTGCTTGTACAGAAGATGATTTCGCCATCCGAGCCCTGAATAGACTCTTCGATTTCTCATATCTTTGAGTTCTACTCTACTCAGCAAATAACTCCATCAAATAAAGAAGCATGGCTTTTGGTTCCATTTCTTCATGCTGCCTTTGCAACTCATTGCACATTGAGGCCAACATATAACATTAAACCGTAGTGGAATCTTCTTGCCACTTCTGGTACTCCCATACCTCATCCTCAAACACATCTGATGCAGGCTCAACGAGGCCATCTGCCTCCAGAACATAGGCGATGCGCTTAGACTTAAGTAAGATCTTTAAGTTCCTGAGCCAATCAGTGAAGTTCGGGCCAATCAAACGATTGGCATCCATAATGTCACGAAGAGGGTTAGTTGACGACATCTTTGCTTGTAGGAGATGAATGAGAATTAATGATTAATTCTTTGTAGATATTGTGTTCATTGAAAATAATGCTCTCACTAAAATTAAGCAATTCATACAACCCTCATGTGCATGAAAAGGGAGAACCGACAATCTCCTAGTGGGGATCAAAATCTCAACAACTATATTATGACCTGGAGCGACTCCACCAATCACAATATACTGTTGAGCACTCATCTCATGAGACTTACAACATTTGTAATATTTGATCATACTTCAGTCCCCGATGCTCATGTGGCCTGGAGCGACTCCACCAACCAGTGAGTTCGGTCTAGGCGGTACCCTTGTTACTTGACGGGAATAGATTCGTGAGTAGTCGTGAAGCGACTCCACCAAACTAAACGGTTCCTCTACCCCGGCCTTGTGTCATACACTAGTTCTTAGTTCCTCATCTTCAACAAGCGGGCCTGGAGCAACTCCACCAAACCAACTTAAGGTGACTTGGATACTAAGGCTATAACAAAGGAGGACCACGCGTGAGTTCGTAACTCTTGCGTTTCAGCCTAGATTTTAACATAAGAGGGGTTTTATATTTTATCGGGTCTCTTAGGTGGGGTACATTATGGTTATCTATATAACCATACGCAAGGATATGATTATCTCAATAATCATATACATATATCATATATATGTCATATGTGATGTTATATCAATAAACAAAAACATATAAATAGGGGATCCTATAATAGGTCCATCTATGTTCATGGTTTCACATTCAATTTAATAACATCACAATTAAATAAATAAATTTAATTCAATGCAAAAAATTAATCACATTAAAGTTTTGCAAAATAAACATGACAATCATGCATAATGATAAGAAAATAATCATTTAAACACTTTAAAATGATTTATAGAATTTTTCTTAATTTAAAATAATTTAACTCTTAAATTATTCAATTAAATAAATCCCAAAATAAATAAAAATTGAATTAAATGACATCAAAATTAATAAAAATATTTTATTTGAGTCAATAAATCAATTTTCTATTTTTTTTATTTTTATAGAATTTTCTAGAATTTTTTTTTAGATTTTTTTTTCGATCCGATCGATCACCATCGATCTACCCCCAATCGATCTCCACAATCGATCTCCATCGATCGATCTCAATCAACCGTGATCGATCCTTATTGATCGATCACGATCGATCCTTCTTGATCGATCGCGATTGATCGTGATCACGATCGGTCCCCCTGATCGATCTGATCGATCATTCCTCTTCCCCCAGATCACGATCGCGTCTCACGCAGAAAATTCCGCGGGGAACGTGGGAGGCGAGAGGGGAGCGAATCACCCCCACCACCCCACCCCCCTCCGCGCGTCTCATGCGGGGGGAACCACCCTCCCCCCTGATAAGAAGACGAAATGTAGTTATAACCACCCATTTATTGCTCATATTTATTTTCATTAAACTCTGAATATACCATATCCTCTACTATTTCATCACTTGTTATTGTAGATTATTAGTGCATCAAAAAGAGTTTATTCTACAACCTTTTGCTTTTCTGATTTTCAGGAACTATACAAGAGGAAGAATAGCTAGATCCTCCAAAATAGAAGGTTTAAAAGGCATAATGGGCTGTCCAAAGCAAGAAGATGTGAGCCCAGTCAAAGGAAATGGGAGCCCAGCTGAAGGGGAGACTCAGGAGAATAAAAGAGGAAAAAGCCTCTCTCTCTCTCTCATCTATCTTCTGCTTCTTCCTCGTTTTTTTTCTGATGTTCCCTCTATCTCTTAGGGTTAGAACTTCTTCAGCATCCTCCCCATGGAATGTAGTTTAAGATTTGTTTGGAAAAATGTATGGTATTTTGTTACTGTTGTTCTCTTTAAACTCTCATGGGTAATCTTTTCTTCCTTCCCAGCTCAACCTCTCCTCCGTCCTCTCTCTCCTTCCATTTCTGCTCTTCCCGTTCTTTCTCAGATCTTCCGATTTGTCTCATCTTCCCTCTAAATCCAACTTTTTTTTCTTCCAAATTCTACGGCTCTTAGTTTCTTGTTCAATCTCTGAATTCCTTCTTCCTCTTCCCCCTTTCTCGCGCTCCCTAACTTCCTATAGACCGCTATTTCCTACTCTCCTCTCATCTTCGCTCCTTGGGAAATCTCTCTCTCTCTCTACGCTCTCCGTTGACTCTCTGAATGTTCTCTTCTTTCCCCAGTCTTTCAAGTTACCTCGCTATCTTTGATTTTATCTCCCTCAATCTCTACTTTCTTTCTCGTCCTATCGTTTTTGGTTCTTCTTGATTTCTTCTGCGTTTTCTCGTTTTTGTTTTTTTCATTTCATCATTTCATTATCTTTTCTCTCCCCAATTTACCGATTTCATCTTCTTCCATTTTCGTCCTCTCTAAATTTCCGAGTTCGTACCCCTCAAACTCTCTCCCCCTTCTTCCACTTCATTCTCCCGACGTCCTCTCCTCATTGTCCTCACAATCTCTCTTCCTCTCTCCAGTTTCCGTCTTCTTTGGTTTCTCTCTTCCTCTTGAGTTTCGATTTCATCTCCCTCTACCCCGTTTTCCCATCCAATCTTCATCATTGTCAATCTTCTTCTTCTTTCCTATATCTCTACTCTCTCTCTCTCTCTCTCTCTCTCTCTCTCTCGATCTCCTTCTCCATTTTCCCTCTCTATCTCTCTCACGTTTTCGCTTCTTCTCCCGTCATCGCACGTTCTCTCTCTCTAATTTATTTCCCTCTCTAACTACTTTCTTTCCTTTCCGACGCCTTTGGATCTCTCCCTCAAATTCCTCTCTTCCGATTGTCCTTCTCTCCTGCTTTCTTTCGCTCTCACTCTTCCGCTAATTCCTCTTTCTCTTTCAACTTTCTGATTCTCTCCTCTTCCGCCGCATCTTCCCTTCTCTCTCTTCTACTTCTTCTCTTAATCTCTCTCGCGATCTCATTTTTTTCTTTGGATATCCCTTGCACGCTCTCTCTCACTCTCTTCCTCCTCTCTCCGATTTCCTCTTTCTCTCTTCTCACACTAGTTCCCTCTCTTTCCCTCTTCTGAATTCGTCGATTCCGTCATTACCTCTCTCTCTCTCTTCTGAATTTGTCATTTCCAAAATCTCCCCTCTCTCTTTCTTCTTCTTTCTTGTTTCCAGTTCCATTCTCTCGCTCTTACTATCTCACATCTTTGTCGTCACCCTGTCTTTCTTCATAGCGCTCCCATCTTTCTCCTTTCTTCTCGTGAAAGTTTATTCTCAGCTCTCCATATATTTCTGCATTCTCTCTCCCTTCTTTTATTTTCCCGCATCTACCTATCTCCCTCTCTCCCTACCTTCCCCGCTCTTGCTCATTTCAAAAATTCTTTTCTCTCTTCATCTATCTGCCAATGTCTCTTCCTCTCCTTTATCACTCTTTCTCTTTATTTCTTTCCCCTAAAAACACCCCCTCTCTAATTCTTTATTTTCTCCATTTCCCTCTCCCTCTTACTACCTTTCTCTCCCGATTGCCCAATTTCTCATCTCATTCTCTCTTTCTTCTTCCCCTCTTACTTATTTCCTTTCTATATAGTTTAGATTTCCTTAATTACTCATTATAATACTTTTTTGTATTCTGAATTTAGGATCTTTATATCTGTAGGTTCACTTAAATCATCCATCAAAATTCCTTCCTCCCATGGTCAACTCATAGAGTTGACCACCAATCCTTCATCTTTACCCTCCTCTCTACTCTTATTATTGATATTTTCATGCCCTAGAAAGCTAGAATCCTTGTGGATCGACCTAGAAAGCTATACGCCTTTATCCTCTTTACCCGGACTTAGTTTTCTTGAATATAAATAGTAAGTTTGTCAAGCTTAAACACACGACGACTGCATTATCGCCCCCGCGTCTCATGATAAGCTCGAAGTCGTCGTGTGTTTAAGCCTTACAAATTTACTATTTATATTCGAGAAAACTAAAACCAGATGGAAATAATGAAGGCGTATAGTTTTCTAGGTTGATCCATAGGGATTCTAGGGCACAACAGTATCAATATAGAGACTTGATCGTGAGAGGGAGAGAAATTTTCTATGGATTGAAGATGATTACAATAAACCCATAAATGCAGAATCGTAATTTCAGAATACAAAGAGTAATACGAGGTATAATTGAGGAAATCTAGATCGTGGAGAAAGAAAGACAGCAGGAGAAGGAAATAAAGAGAGAATGAGTGAAGAGTTTAGGAGATTGGGGGGGATAAATGGGGTAAATAAAGAGCTAGATATGGAGTTTTTTATGGGGAATAAATAGAGAGAAGGATTAATAAAAATAGATAACTCGAGAAGACTAAATGAGAGAGAGTGTGTGTGACAGAAGAGAGAGACTCAGGAGTAGGGTTGGGCGGTCCCGGTCCGGTTCGGTTTTTGACACACCATTCGGTCCAAGTCTCGGTCTCGGTCTCGGTCCGGTCTCGGTCCACCTCGGTCACGGTCCGGTTCGGTCTTAACTTCGGTCTTTTCAGCGTACCTGAAAAGAGATCCATTTCCCCATTTCCGTAATAAAAACAAATAAATATATCCTAAAAAATATAAGTAAGAAAGATATCCTGCAGAAAATCATCACATCAATTACTGCAGAAAAATCACTGAAGTAATGGAGAAGAGAGAGTGAGTGAGAAATAAGAGAGAAGAATGAAGAGAGAGAGAGTTATAATAAGAAAGAAATAAGATAGAGGGAGAAAAGAAAAGGAATAAGAGAGAAGATTTTTTTAGAGAAAAAGGAATAAGAAAAGAAAATGAGATAGATTTTTTTAGAGAAAGAAGAGATGAGAAATAATGATTAATGGAGAAATAAGAGAGAAGAAAGATATAGAGAAATAAAGAAGTAACGGAGAAGAGAGAGTGAGAAATAAGAGAGAGAGTAAGAAAGAATAAGAGAGAAATGAGATAGTGAGAAAAGGAATAAGAGAGAAGATATTTTTAGAGAAAAAGGAATAAACATAGCTATAGTAGGTATACATCCACCATAAACATGCCATTACATATATTTATATTAGTTTTTAAACCTAAAATCTCTATATTCAATATCCATATTTACATCTCTCTCTCTCTCTCTCTCTCTCTCTTAATCTACTAATCTCATCACCCCTGCTTACATATCCTTGAGAAACTACTAAACGACCACACTGAGGAAAATGGAATTTTTTGTGTCCATTCTAAATGAGAGAAAGCTGTGTTATAATGCAATTTTCTAGACCATTAGAACTTTAAAGGAAATCTGACATTCACAATATTTCCATACAATCATGACCCTAAGTTGATGAGGAGTTGCTACTCTGATTTCCTTTACCCACATGACCTCTCCAACTTCATTGTTACCTCCAAGGCTCCAACAGAGTGTCTTAGTCCCAGTTAGAGGTTATAGAAAATAAAAATATACAAAATCCAAGACCACTTTGTAATTTTGTTCATCTAAATTGTGCAACCTCAGTAACTTTCATGACCTACTTGGGCCTCTTGAGTCTTGATAATATAACTGCTTCAAAAATCTTAAAAATTAGTCCCATAAAAAAAAGTAAAATTTTTTAAACGATGATTTAATTATCTTTGTAAGGATTTCTTCTTATCAAAATCTCCTTCGCGAGGTTTCGTAATGGACCAACTTAATATTTAGTTCCATAAAGTGATTTTGATCTTTTCCTATAAGTTATGAAACAATCATCCGATATTTAGAATAGAAAATAATTAAAAGGGGCATGAAGTCTCGAGAAGCAGTGGGGACAAAAGCACAGGGATACACGAGATAATTGCAAAATATCTGAAATAATTACATAGCTCGAAGTGGGGACAGAAGCACAGGGAGCCACGAGAAGCAGTGGAAACGTTTCTGTAAATCAGTAAATGTCTCCTCTCATGTAGTGGAAAGTCATTTTCGGATGCTGGAGATGCTGGAGATGCCTGATGGAAGAATGTTCGGGATGATACTTGGAGATGCCGGAAATGCTAGATGCGGATTTCGGATGCCGGAAATGTTGGATGCCGGAAGATGCCTGGAGATGCCGGAAGAGCCCGAATGCCTCGAGAGAGCCGGAAGAGCCCGAATGCCTCGAGAGAGCCGGAAGAGCCTGCGACTAGGTAAAGCCGCAAGGGAATGAGAATATGAGATTTGCTGATTTGGGAATGTTTGGAGTTACGTAAATCCGTCGGTCGAAGTCGGATTTTGCCCTTCGGTCCAAGACCAAAGGGCTGAAGCAGACCGGACCGAATTTGGACCGAGACCGTCTGGTCCATTTTCTGGGACCGACGGTCTCGGTTCGGTCCGGTCGACTGACCTTTGGACTTCCCTACTCAGGAGATTAATCAACCGAGAGAGAGAGATTAGAAAGAACAGGAGATAGGAAGAGAATCATTTAGGATGGAGGGAAGACTTAAGAGACGCATGGGAAGAAACGGAAATGCAGAATCGGAAACAGTGGAGTTGACGGAATCGGAAAGACGAGGTGGACAAAGGGAAGATGAAGATGAAATGCCACAGAAGCATATTCGCACGGACGTGGCGGAAGAAAGGGATAGGGGAAGAGAAAAGTTGGGCGTCAGAAGGAGTTAGATCAATCGTGAGGAGGAGGAGGAGATGATCGCAGAGAAAGCAGAAGGTGAGGGAGACGAAATCAGAACGAGGAAGTATGAAGTATGGAGAGAGGTAAATTTCCTTTAGTTGTTGGAATGGAAAGAGGGGAATCGGGAGAGTGAGAGAAATATCGCGCAGAAACGTAAGAGGGGAGGAGAGAAAGAAAGGAAGAAATAAGGGAGAGAGTAAATGCGAGTTAGAGAGAAGAAAATGAGATTGCGAGAAAGTAGAAAGTAGAAGCGAAAAGGCTTGATAGAGAGGGGAGAGGTTGACCGTGAAGTGAAACTAGGAGGAAGAAAGCGAAAAAGCAAGACGCGGCGGATGAGAAGGACTGAACGGAATGCAGGAAGAGGAAGAGCAACAGAGAGAAAGAGGGAATGTGAACGATTGAATGAGAGAGAGGGTGAAGACGATGAGTGGAATAGAATTTTGGAGGGAGTATGATCAGAAGAGAGGATGAAGACTGGAGGGCAGAGGGAAGAAGTCGAGACGACGAGAGAGCGAGAGAGAGTACGTGAAATCGCGAGAGAGATGAAATGAGAGGTATAGAGCTACAAAAGATGAATTTGAGAGAGCGGTAGAGGGAAAGAGGGGAGAGAGAATGCGTGACGGGATGTTCAGAGAGAGGAAGTGAGGTCACGGGAGATATAGGAGAGAGAGAAATTGGGAGCAATATTACGATAGTAGAGGAGAAGGAGAGAGAAAAATAAGAAGGGAGAAAGAGAGAACGCGAGATGGAAAGAGAGCAGTTGTAGGAGAGAGAAGAGAAAGAGCGGAAAGAAGATAGGGGGTGAATTCCAGAAACGACGCGAAAGAGAGAAATCTAGGGGTGAGAGAGAGAGGACTAGGGAAAGCTAAAACAAAAGGGGGAAGCTATCGATTAAAGACGCGAAAACATCGGCGGGAAAGAATCAAGAGATCGCGAGAGAGAGGACAGAGCAAGAGGGGTTAGAGGAGAAAGAATGACTAAGATAACATTGATAGAGAGTGGAAGAGAAACGAACAGATGCAGAGAGGGAAATGGAGGTAGAGCTAGAATAGGAGAGAGATATCTAGCGGGACGGGGAAGCGAGAGCACGTAAAAGAAACGAAGAGAAGCTAGTTGAAGAGGGAGCAGAAAAGAGGGTAGGAGAGAGAGAACGAGTGTGGGAGATTTAGGGAGATTTAAGGAGAGAAAAGAGAGATTTTCTTGAGATAGAAAGGTAGCGCGAGAAGGGGAAGACGGTGAAAATGGGAAAGAGCTGACGAGGAGATTCGATTGAGAGCAGTGAAGACGGAGAAGGGGAAGGGAGGAGAAGAGCAAGCGAGAGAGAGAAGAACTAAACTACCCATTCAAAGAAAAATTTCCAATACATTCCTCCGATCCAAGAAACTGTAAGCAAGAACCAAACCCTAAGAGAGAGAGTGCACGGTGAAGAAGAAGAAGCCGAAAAAAAACTGGAGAGCCTTTCTTTTCTCTGTCTCTTTCCTTTTAAACCCCAACGAGGAGAGAGAGCCCCGATTCTCCTTTGACTGATGATAACGTGTCATTGATGCATTTGTTTTCATCATTATAAATGGGTTTTAACACATAATTCTTAGTCATATAATGCACGTTATCATCTTTATATGATATTTTTGCATTCATCATTGCATTCCACTCATATAATCAACTTGCGTCTATTTAGTACTAATTTAGTAAAAAACTAGATATGTCCTATCATGCACCATTCTTTTCAATTACTTATACTATGAGACTAACCCCATTTGACTCTTTCAAAGTCAAGTGGTTGAATTCTCATATTTTCTATGAGTTATGTGGATGTAGGGACATAGGTATGCAAGTAGGAAAGCATGGATATGGATGACGATAAGAGGAAAGAGGAAACAAATCTCTACTAAATTGGAACACCAAGACAACCATATTTTTATGAAATGTGGTAAATGAGATTTGGATTTGGTAAAGGTATCATCATAAGACTTCTAGGTTAATCCAAAATTGATTTAGAGTGAATATTGGGCCAATCTCCTTATTTTTAAGGAGGTTGGACCAAGCTTAATTTTTATTAAATGAGACCATACTTTTTTCTCATGATTTTAGATATTTTGGGATAAAAAAGTAGAGGATTAAATTCTTGATCCAATGGAAAAAATTTCGTGAAAAAAAGAGTTGTATTTTGTGAGATATTCAATTTCTAAGTGTAGGGATTTTTCTGGAATTTTTTAGGGACTTTTTCATATTTTGAGCATATTTACGAAAATGCCACTCCGATTTTTAAAGTAAAAAATTACAGAAATGCCCTCCAATTTTCGAAGTCAGAAATTTACAAAAATGTCACTCCGATTTTTAAATTGAAAAATTACAGAAATACCCTCCGATTTTTGAAGTCAGAAATTTACAAAAATGCCACTCCGATTTTTAAAGTGAAAAATTACAGAAATGCCCCTCTGATTTACAGGAATTTTTGAAGTCTGTAATTTACAGAAATGCCACTCGCAACTGTCTCAATCAAAGACTATGATTTCTCTAAATTAAAATCATGATATCTCATGATCTAGATAGAGTTTTAAGCTGAAATTTTATATCTAGATTCATCTTTTAACCCTCTATCCATATATACCATTGCATCAAACAATAAAGCTTGAAAAAAAATGATTTTAATAATTGGACTCTTTTACCCCTCTTTACACTCAAACCCTAAGAACTCACTATAAAAGCCTTCATTTTCTCTCTCCTTGCGTTTTTTGGCTCTCTCTTAGCATCAGGCTACCAGAAGGAAAGGGAGAGGAGGTCAAGGCCCAAGGAGGAGCATTGTTTGATGGTCAACCTTGTAGTGGAGAAGGGAGCAAGCAAAGATCGTGATCGGAGCGGATCGAGCATCACCCGGCCTAGGACGGGCACACCGACGGGGTTTGTGCCACGATCCAGATTGAGTTCTTGCTTGTGTTCATCATCTTCATAAACAGTAAACTTGCATTTTCCTTTTTTTTATTTTTCTTTCTTATTTTTCTTTTTAATGTAGTGACTTTGACATCATCGAAACTTGCAACTCTCTCTCCCTATCGCTGCACATCGATCCGTCGCAACCGCCGAACACTCTTCTCACCTTGTCATCATCTCATCCACATTGCATTTCTTTCTACATTGTTTTTCCATTAGAATTAATATTTCTCTCCTAATTAAAAAATAAATCTAAAAACTATCACTCATATTCATCTCCACATGCCGCATTGACGTTTGCACTTCTTTCCAAGCTCTCACTTCTTCCACGCTTTCTCACCTTTCATTTGAATATCTAATCTCATTACCTCAGCTCCCTGTGGATTTGACCCTTGCTTACACTATACTAAGTAAGGAAATATAAATTTTATTGCATGAAATCGATACACAACAACGACGGAAAACACGCGTAATCGAGATCATCAACTGGGCTCCACTTAAGATGCCTTGGACAGCCCATTAACCTTCTCCACATCCACTTTAAATGATTTAGCTTCCATTTTCATGCTTATAAGTTCCTGAAAACAAGGAGACAAAGAAATGATGTATAAAATTTCTTATTTGGTGTATTGATGGCATAAAATTTTTAACTCGAGCAATGGTAGATATCATGATAGGTTTGCGAGTTAATTGAGCTAAATAAAGGTAAATCTTAATATTTATACATACTTTTTGTGCTTTCATCATCTCACACGGGAGAAGAGTTTGCCGCCTGAGGGGGGGGGTATCATAGGGAAAAGGGGGGAGTTGCCTCCCGTGTCTCACGCGGGATACACAGAGGGGGGGGTTTATTTTTCTCTCTCCTACTATGGGAGAGAGAGGGGGCCCACCCAATGGGAGGGGGTTTGACTGGTCCCCGATCCTGCACCCAAAGGGGGGGACCCCACGTGAAATAAAAAAAACTTTATTTTTCATTCATTCATGGTTCATTTTTGAAATGACCATATCTCCCTCATTTCTCATCCGTTTTGAATGTTTTTGGGCTCGTTGGAAAGCTCTCGACGAGTAGAACCTGATTCTGATACCACTGATGGGATCTGAGGTCGATAACTTTCAGAAATTTTGATCAAGACATCAAATGCAGTGGAAAAATATTGAATCATACATTCAAAATACCAAGCCACCAAGAATAGATGATCCTATCATCTAGTACGAATGAGAAAACATACTTATAGGTTTCCTTGAAGGAGTTCTTGAAGCTATTCAAGTCTCTGGCCTCTAGCGGTATTCACACGCTCTCTGGATGGTTGGATCTCCTCTTCAAAGCTCTTCACCAAGAGAGAAAGAGAAGAAAGGAGAGAATTCTCACAAGGCTTGCATGGGTACCTTCAGTTGTGGTCGTTCTCCCCCTATTTATAGAAATTTGGAATGAGGTTTTTTCATAAAAACCCTCATAATTATGTCTATATCCACCAACATCCATAAACCTTATGTGTGTGACCCTCTAGGTCCATATATCTCACTAGTTAATAAGTCTATAGACCAAATAACACCTTACTGGTCAACCTTAATTAATTATCCACATCCACATATAGATTAATTAATCAAGGATCGATTTAGCCCAATTGATAGGTTGAGTTACCGGGCCGTTGGGTGCCAAGGTACACCATGTACACTAAGAGATATGGAGTATGTAAGAACTCACTTATGGAACCTTCCCGTCATCGATTATCATCTATGTATAATGTTTCATCTACATTAGACTCATGAATGACTTAGGGAATGGTCAACTGTCAAACCCTAATCGGTCGCTCAATTTAGTACTGATGCGTGTAGAAATTACTGAGAACTCTTTCTTCGATATTTCTACTACCTTGGCCAAGGATTTTATCGCATCTCATTCCTTGAGTCATTCTCCTCAAATACCGAGGGCGAATGATCCCATCTTGACCACACAATCATATTCGTGGACTTCATGTCGTATCCAATATATGACGTTTTAGATATCCCATGGCTAGGGATTCGTAAGTCATAATCAAAACATGATCATCCATCCACAAGATGTCTTTGGTGTCTCAAGTCAAAGGACCACATACACAACCATGACATGAATTAACCTAATTGACAGTTAGATATAATACCATTCAGGGATTCATACGGATCAATTCAGTGAACTCTTTCTCCAAAGAGCACCCACTATCTATCCTTAGTGTCTCCACACCGATGGCTACAGGATCAGCCATACTCATCATATGAGATGGATTAGATAGTGTTATTCTTCCGGATAATTCGATGTCCTTCTCGAATATCCTACGAATAAGAATGTTTAGAACATATGTTTAAATACTAGTGATCGCTATATTATGATCTCATAATTCACTTAGTCATTGCACATGCTCATGGACTTCATTGCAAACATCACACAAGAATGACAATGAATAAATTTCATTTTAATGAACATAAACAAGATACATGAAAGTGTGATTGGATCATAGGCCACATAATATCTATCAATTTATAACGCACGTGACGTGGCATCATCTAGGTGGTCGATCAAAGATCAAATGACCATGACTTAATCGTAACGATTCGTATCCGATGCATTTCATCAGAGCCGTTGAACGTGTATTAAAGACCGATCGGACGGTTACGCCCAAATTAGCCTATAAATTGAGATGTTCTTCGACGATGTAAAGCATTCAATGGCAATTCGACTTAGTCGAACTATTTAGAAACCAAATCTCTTAAATCTCTTGCTCCCAATCACTTCTAGACTCATTTCCGCATCCACGGAGTGCTTGAGAGTGAGATTTTGATGATCGACGAGGAAGAAATTGACACTTGATCTTCACGATCGTGTTTTTCTAAATTTTGATCAATAGCCTTGATTCCGATGAGTAATTGGATCAATTCGAGGGCAATTGTGGGTTAGGGATCGTGTTTCATCTAATCTATCTTGGTATAGCTTTAGATTTCATTTTAGAATCATAATTTTAGTCAATTTCATTCTTAATTTCTCTTTTTCGTGATTTTAATTTTTGAAAATTTCTTCTTTGTTTATTCGATGATTTCTACGCGAAATCAGATCAAAATTCAATGATTTTTTATTCCGTGGATTCGTCTTCGAAGCCTCTTTCCAAAAATATCAAATTGCCTAATTTTTATCATCATTTCATTGTCCGATTTGATCGAATTTGAAAAGATCTTCAAAATTATCTTAATTCCGTGTGGATTCGACCCTTATTTACCAATATACCCCTCAATTCCTGATTTAATCTTAAAATTGGTGAGTTTAGATATTATTTTAACCATGTGTTTTCAATGACCATATTGTCTCGATTCGTCACCAGGGAAGTGCCACTTGTGCACTATGTGTCGTTATAACAATGAAGGATGTGCTACTACATGGTGATGATTATGACGCTACCACATCAGATTGCCATTAGTGGATATTATGTCATCTACAAGTTAAATCATAATTTAATCTCTTGTTTATATTCATTATCATTTTTGTGTAATTTTTTTAATAAAGTCCATGATCATATGCAATGACAATGCAAATTATGATGAAATCATAATACAATGATGATTACTAGTCTTTACATATATGTTGTAAATATTCATATTTATGGAATATTCAAGGAGGACATCAAATTTTAGGGAAAGAATGACACTATTTGATCCCACTCATATGATGAGTCTAGATAATCTTGTAGCCATTGATGTGGAGACATCAAAGATAAATAGTATGTGCTCTTTGCACTAAATTAGTTTGCATGAATGATAGTATACATAATTGTCAAATAAGGTTGATTCACGTCACGGTTGTGAATCGATGACCCTGTTTTGACTATGTGTTACAAATCCCTAGCCACGAGATTTCAAAAATGTCATAGATTGGATGTGACATGAAATCATTGGAGGTGATTGTATGGTCAATATGAGATCATGATAACGTGTCATAGATGCATTCATTTTCATCATTATAAATGGGTTTTAACACATAATTCTTGGTAATATAATGCACATTATGGTATTTTTATAATATTTTTGCATTTATCATGTCATTCCACTCATATACTCAACTTACATCTATTTAGTGCTAATTTGGTAAAAAAATAGATATGTCTTATCATGCAACATTATTTTCAATTACTTTTATTATGAGACTAACCCCATTTGACTCTTGCAAAGTCAAGTGGTTGAATTCTCATATTTTCTATGAGTTATTTGAATGTAGGGACATAGTTATGTAAGTAGGAAAGCATGAATACGAATGACGATAAGAGGAAAGAGGAAACAACTATTTGCTAAATTTTAACACCAAGCCAACTATATTTGTATGAAATATGGTAAATGAGGTTTAGATTGTGTAGAGGGATCATCATAAGGTTTTTAGGATGATCCAAAATTGATTTAGAGTGAATATTAGGTCAACCTCCTTATTTTTAAGGAGGTTGAACTAAACTTAATTTTTATTAAATGAGACCTTAATTTTTTCTCATAATTTTAGATATTTTTGGATGAAAAGATAGAGGATTAAATTCTTGATCCAATGGAGAAAATTTCATGAAAAAAAGAGTAGTATTTTGTGAGATATTCAATTTCTAAGTTTAGGGATTTTTTAAAAAAATTTCTAGAATTTTTTCTAAATTTTTAGGGACTTCTCCGATTTTGAGCATATTTACGAAAATGCCAATCCAATTTTTGAAATAGAAATTTACAAAAATGCCACTCCGATTTTTGAAATGAAAATTTATAGAAATGCCCCTCCAAGTTTTAAAGTGAAAATTTATAAAAATGCCCCTCTGATTTATAGAAATTTTTGAAATAAAAAATTTACACAAATGCCACTCTGCACTATCTCAATCAAAGACTAGGATTTCTCTAAATTGAAATCATGATATCTCATGATCTAGATGGAGTTTTGAGCTGAAATTTTATTTCTAGATTCATATTTTAATCCTCTATCCATCCATACCCTTGGATCAAACAATCAAGATTGAAAAAAAAATTATTTTAATAATTGGACTCTTTTACCCCTCTTTACGCTCAAACCCTAGGAACCCACTATAAAAACCTTCATTTTCTCTCTCCTTACATTTTTTTGCTCTCTCTTAGCATCAGGCTATCAGAAGGAAAGGAAGAGGAGGTAAAGGCCCAAGGAGGAGAATTATTTGATGCTTAACCTTGTAGTGGAGAAGGGAGCAAGCAAAGATCTTGATCGGAGCGGATCGAGCATCACCCGGCCTAGGACGGGCACACCGACAGGATTTGTGCGACGATCCAGATTGAGTTTTTGTTTGTGTTCATCATCTCCATAAACAGTAAAGTTGTATTTTCCTTTTTATTTTTCTTTATTATTTTCTTTTAATGTAGTGGCTTTGACATCATCGAGACTTGCAACTCTCTCTCCATATCGCTGCACATCGATTCGTCAATGCATCGCTATCGGCGATCACTCTTCTCAACTTGTCATCATCTTATCCCCATTGAATTTCTTTCTACATTGTTTTTCCATTGGAATTCATATTTCTCTACTAATTAAAAAATAAACCTAAAAACTATCACTCATATTCATCTCTACATGTCGCATTTACGTTTGCACTTCTTTCCAAGCTCTCACTTCTTCCACGCACTCTCACCTTTCATTTGAATATCTAATCTCATTACCTCAGCTCCCTGTGGACTCGACCCTTGCTTACACTATACTAAGTAAGGAAATATAAATTTTATTGCATGAAATCGATACACAACAACGACGGAAAACACGCGTAATTGAGATCATTAGATCACCCTATAAGTTCCAATATGGAGGTGATACTAACTAAAAGGGGGAGGTGAATTAGTTAGTATTGATTACTTACATTTTCCAAATGCCTATTGATACGATTGGTTGTTTATCACTCTCCGCTTCGCCTCATGATGCACGATTGATTTTATATTGGTTGGAGGAACTAATGTCCCTTAATCCAATCCCGAGTATTATCGATCGGAGCCTCCAATCTTATCAAAAAGGAAACCAAATCCTCTCACCCCCCCCCCAGATAGGTGAAGGACAATGTTTATACAAGCTTAGGTTCACCCCCAATGGCGACCCTGACACTCAGCTTTACTTGATCCTACAGCACTACCCCTCAAGTCTTGACCTCCTTGGCTTATGAACGCCTCGACCCCTCGAGCCAATCTCCATGCCGGATCGTGCGTCTCTCCAACTCCTGTCTTGTCTCTTCCGATTGAGCCGTTGATCACCGACAATGTAAGATCTTGTCTTCCAGTTCTTTCTGGACTCCTCGCTCCCGAGAGTCAACTCCTCAACATTTCAACCAAATGAAACTTGACCAAATACTTGAGTGGATGTGTTAATACATTATATATATATATATATATATATATAAGCTAAATATGTGAAATACAACAGACGACAAAGATCTTCATAAATGAAATGATTTTTGTAGAGAGACGTGTCTCCTAAGTCACTTGGGTACTCTTGAAAACAGATGACTGACATTGACTTATGGTTGACTTTGACTTACATTTGACTTTGACTTATGGTTGACTTTAACTAATATGGTTAACTTTAACTTGAGAGGGTGACTTTGACTCAAGATGGTTGACTCTAATTGTGAAGAGTTGACTTTGACTAATATGGTTGACATTGACTTATAGGGGTTGACTTAGACTTAGAAGGGTTGACTTTTTCTAATGGTATTGACTTTACCTTAAGATGGTTGACTGTACCTGACTAGGGTTGATAGTGACTGACTAGAGTTGACTGTGACTGATTAGGGTTGATTGTACCTCACTAGGGTTGATTGTGACTAACTAGATTGACTTTAACTGATCAAGTTGACTCAACTGTGAAGGGTTGAGTTTCACTTATCAGGTTGACCTTAACTAACCAGAGTTGACTTTCACTAAGAAGGTTGACTCAACTGTCAAAGGTTGACTTAACTAATCAGGGTGAAATTATGCGATCTCAACACCACTAATAACTAATAAGGAACGTAAATAAGCTGACATCAAATTGAGAGAACTAAGACATATAACTGTATGTATGTATATATATATATGCATTCCATATTGTGTCTCTTGCAATTTTAATTTGCAGTCAGTTAATATACATTACTTTCTTTAACCCATATCCTTGATTTCTATCCGCTTTTCTTCATTGTATCAGCCTAATCTTATTTGATCTTGTTTTCTGCATTGTAAATTGCTTACATCACTTTTTCTGATCTAGTTATTTGATATATATATATATATATCAAATAACTAGATCAATGCATAAAACAAGATCAAATAAGATTAGGCTGATACAATTCAGAAAAGAGGATAGAAATCAAGGATATGGGCTAAAGAAAGTAATGTATATTAACTGACTGCAAATTAAAATTGCAAGAGACACAGTATGGAATGCAGAAAGCTAACTTAAATAATATTAGACAGATATGATGCAGAAAACTAAATTGAATAATATTGAACAGATTTAATGCAGAAATCTAAATTGAATAATATTGAATAGATATAATGTAGACAACTAAGTTGAATGATATTGAACAGATTTAATGCAGAATGCTAAATTGAAGAATATTGAATAGATATAATGTAGACACCTAAGTTGGATAATATTGGACAGATTTAATGCAGAAAAACTAAATTTAATAATATTGAACATATTTAATGTAGAAAGCTAAATTGAATAATATTGAATAGATATAATGTAGACAACTAAGTTGAATGATATTGAACAGATTTAATGCAGACTGCTAAATTGAATAATATTGAATAGATATAATGTAGACACCTAAGTTGATAATATTGGACAGATTTAATGCAGAAAAACTAAATTTAATAATATTGAACATATTTAATGTAGAAAGCTAAATTGAATAATATTGAATATATATAATATAGACAACTAAGTTGAATGATATTGAACAGATTTAATGCATAAAGCTAAATTGAATAATATTAGATATATTCAATGCTAAAAAAACAAAAAAATACCGGCGGTCAGAAATATAAGTTTAAGAAAGGTATATGTATTTTTAAAAAAACTAAAACAAATATGATATACGCAATATAGAATAATTTGGACAAATGAAGAAAACTTAGATCAAAGAGTGGAATGATATGCAGTTGGACAGATAGAATATAGAAATGACATATTAGGAATCGATGGATGTCCATAAATCAGATAAAAGCCACAAAGAGGCTTGAGATTTTAGAATGAGAAAGTGACAGATAGACTATAGAAAAATTAGAAAAAAAAATCGCAGAGAGGCTGGAGATTAAAGAATGAGAGAGTGATTGATAGACTATAGAAAAATCAGATAAAGAAAAATCGCAGAGAGGCTTGAGATTTAGAATGAGAGAGTGACCGATTGACTATAGGAAAATCAGATAAAGAAAAATCGCAGAGAGGCTTGAGATTTTAGAATGAGAGAGTGACCGATAGAATAAATGGTACTTGCTATCAGCGGAGTGCCGGAAAATGCTTCTTCAAATTGGCGTCAGACTATTGTAGGAGGCAAGTCTTGTCTGTCACCGTAAAGGAGAAGAAGTAGGGAGTTCGTCATTGTCTCCTTAATCTTGATCACCAGAGCATCTTGCTTTCAATCCCCAGCCCATTTCTCTTTCTCACAATTTTTTCTCTCTAACCCGAAAGCGTCTTTGCAAAAATGGTGAAGAGAACAAAAAAAAGAATCCTAAGTCCTTTATATACAAGTCAATTTTGAAAAACAATTAATTCGGTAGTTACCGTAATACCCTAAATAGTATTAACACTATATAGACTAGATCTAAGCATAAGGGTGATTAAACTATAGGTAGAGATATTAAAATATAAAGTTTAAATAAACATAGGCATACTAACAATCTACAAGGGTTATATTTATAGTTAGGATCAGCTATAGAATTTATATAACTAATTTAGTGTATGCATGAGGAGATAAATGAGGGGATTATCACCACTTTTTCTGAAATTAAGCACACTCAATAGTAGGTTAGTCCAAGATAATAATGGGAAAGATAAAATGTTAATGCTTTAAATTAATAACATATAACAGAAAATTAATGATTCAAATGAAGTTAATTCCTCAAGTATATTAGTGACAAATTCACGAAAGTGTTTATGTCAAAACTATCTCTCTAACACACCCGCCCTCAGTATTAGAGTAGATTGACTCAAGGAATGAGATGCAATGAAATCATTGGCCAACGTAGTGGAAATATGGGATAAGGTGTTCTCAATGATTTCTTCAATGAATCAAAACTAACTTGAGTGACCAATTAAGCTTTGACAATTGACCATGCATGATAAATTGATTTTTAAGGTTTCATTACATAATTTTGACAAATCAAAATTTTACAAAAAATTTATAAGATTTTAACCTCAGTCATAAATATCCAAGTATAGAGAGAAAAAGTGGATCAAACCACAAAGAGGCTAGTCACTAGATCTAAATATAAATATAATATTTTAGTAAAAAAAAGGATCTAATTCACGAAAAGATGAGAAATGCGTGATGAGTTGAAGGATTGTCAGCAACTATAAAAAATGCTCATATCTGCTTTCAAAGATCAGAATATTTTGAATAAGAGTTGAAGCATTGTGATGCGTGATGGTGAAAGGATTTTTTAAAAACTTTTGAATGACAAATAAAATTGAAGATTGAGAGAAATGAAACCCTAATATCCTAACTACAAGGGTAATATCTTGATTGTTCCTTTTTCAATCACTCATTTGAGAGCTGGTAAATTTTTACTAAACTTGGTGTCTTAGATCCAACACAAGGAAAATCAAGAAAGAAACTCACTAGAAATGAATTTTTTATAACAAATGATGATTTTTTGCAATGTTCTTTCCTCTCGCTAGATAATGCTAGAGGCGTATACATAAAAAACCTTAACCCTTTTATCCTCTTTCTATGATCAAAGGGTACAGATGGAAAGAGCATGAAAAGAAAAAGCTTCCCATAAAATTCTTTCTCAAAACTCCATTGAGATTGTCAAATACCAATTTTTGAAATTGGAAGAATATAAACCATTGATCATTTTCTCTCTAGTCGTTGGCACTATTAAATCACCTCAAAGTTATGGAAATTCATATCTCCAAGATCTCCCATGCATCGAGCAATGCAATCGAGGTAAGTCTAATCTCTTAACCTTTAAAAATTTGAATTTGAGAATGTTCCCTTGCATAACGAGTCAAGTGATGCCACATCATCGACAGCAATCTCCATGTTATATACCTACTTGTTACCAAAAAGAGAAAGACAGAGAGAATAGGGCATGAAATAGTTTTCAACCATTTTGAAAATCACGTTATAAAATTTACGACACAGTCTCTAACATGCATTGGTTAAAAGTAATTTGTGAGTGGGGAGGAGAGAGAAGAGAGAGTGAGAGAGATATTTTAAAGAGAGGGAGGAATGTCAGAGGCACGGGAAAGGAAAAGGGAAGAGATGTGCGCACAAGGAGAGGAAGGAGGCACGATGGAGAGAGAAGAGGAGGTGGCGATATAGAGTTTTCTCATGGCTGAGAATTATTTTTCTCACACACGTGAGAAAAAAATCCTTCCACGCATTCAAGAGAGAGAAAGAAAGAAAGATAGAGAAAGAAGGGGAGGGAGGGAGCAAGAATGTGAGAGAGAGAGAGAGAAGAAGAAGAAGACAACGAGATGGAGAGAAGTGGGGAGAGAATTTTTCTTGAGCATGTGAGAAAGAGAGAGGAGAGAGGGAGAGAGTGAGAGAGGGAGAGAGTTATTCTCTCTCCCTTCTATGGCTGTGATGGCAACACTTGGTGAGATCACATAAATAGCCCAAAAGAAAGCATTTTGATCAATTAAAATTCCAAAAAAAATCAACATCCTCCTAGAAATATATTTAATCATTTAAAACAATGATAACATGTAGTCATAAATATTTTCATGTCAATAAAATATATTTAAAAAGGGAGATAAATAGAAATTTTATTTTATGGCTTATAAATTATTTTTTTGGTAAATCAATATGATAAAAGAATCATAAAATGTTATCAAATCATAAAAAATCAAGAACACCCTTTGTAGACATAGAAAATTCTCATTTAATTCATGAAAACATGCATTTATGATCATTTTCATAGAAATGAAGGCATAATTTGCTTGATGCTAATGCATCAATTTGTAAGTTATCAATACCTTAAGCCATTTATGAGTCTAGAGCGGATGAAAGATTTTGTGTAAATAGTAAGCAGCAACACTAAGGTTCCATTTAGAAGTTCTTATATACTCGATATCTCTTAGAATATGTGGTCTCGGTTAGAACCCAATTGGATGACAACTTGACATGTCAATGGGGTTAATTTGATCGTTAATTAATTAAGCCACATGTTGATATAAATGGGTAATAAGACTGAAAATAAGCATTATTAGTTCTATAGAGTTTTTGACAAGCACAATACATGGATATAGAGGGTCACACACATAAAGTCAATGGACGTTGGTGGTTATATACATAATTATGAGGGTTTTTCCAAAAAATTCATATGCATGATATTTATAAATAGGAAGAGAACAACCACAGCTTAAGCTATCAAGATAAACTTTGTGAAAGCTCCCTCCTTTTTTTCCTTTCGCTCTTAGTGAAGTGCATTGAAGAGTAGATCCAGTCATCCGAAGATCATATGGATATGTAGGAGGCTAGACACTTTAACAGCTTTGAGAACTCTTTCAATGAACCTAATAAGTATATGTTTTTTATATATATTGAAAGATAAGATCATCTATTCTTGGCACCTCGATGTTTTGAATATTTAATTTAATATCTTTAGTTTTATTTGAGGTTCTCATCAAAATTTTGAGAGCTTTTCAAGCATCAGATCCCGTCAACCATGTCAATACGCACGTATAAATCTTTAAAAAATCATTTTTAGTGTTTAAAGCTTTTTTAAAAATTCAAAAGTCCGAAAATATATATAAAAACTGAGAAAATTCACATCTTTAAAAATACCAACCCCTTTTTAACCCAAATTTTTATCATTAAGTTAGAAATTAAATAATCTATGATTCTATTCCATTTAATCGAAGAAATAAAAAGATAATAAAATATTTGACTCCAAAATTCACTAAATTTACTAAGAAAAGTAAATGTATGAAAAAGCACTTGCACCCTAGACTTGATAGTGAATTTTAGATGCCAACCAGAGGGATGGATAGTTGATCTAGGCAATCACTATGAGCTCGTAACGTCATTCTCATTGAAGAGATATCCAAATGTTAAATCTGTTACCAAGAATATGCCAAGCAAAAATACTTCCTCAAGATTGATTTTCCACCATATGGGTTCATCCTAATAAATATTAATATCTATTTAAAATTGCCTAAGGTTTAAACTATATAGTTGAAAAAAAATTGATATGCAATGAACGTACAAATTGGGACAGTCATACACCATACGTAAAGACATGGCAACAAGGTGAGGATCTTTCCACCAATGGACTAAGGAAGTCACTCTTCATTTCACAGATGGGCAAGCTGGGCATTAAAGATATATACGGCTGAAACAAGTTCTACTTGTATAATATATTATTGTTTTCATGGCAAATATAACCTTCTAGAGCTCATTAAAAGGGTTCATCTTCGAAAAATCAACATTACCATTGCCCTGCCTTGTATAAAATAAATTTATTGAGCGTCCCCATGAACTGAAGCACGCTCTTGTATTCCCCTTCTGAGTTCTTGTTTCATCCTCTTCTGAGAGGAGAAGTGGAGAAAGAGTGCTCTTTGCTTAATGCAACAGAGGAACACAAGATTCACATCATTGTGCACTGATTTATGAAAGTTGAGTAATTTCTCCTCGAGTATTCTCTCAATCCCTTCATTCGGCGGTGGATGAAATGAAAGACAAGTGTCAAACTGCTGAACCATTTCTCTCGATTTCGAAAACATGCTGGGATGGGAAAGGAGATGTTCTCCATAAAACGTTGCGCTTTGGAGGAGGAGGGTCCAAGCAACGCATGCGGGAATGCTCCAGTCCCAACCTGTATACATTCTGATAGTCTGCATACTTGTTCACACTCAACAGCTATTTTCCAGTACTGTTCAACACAGCTAGTCTTGATTTTAAGATTCTCATGATGCAAAACGTTCAACCTCCGGTTTCACCGTCAGCTGTATTGATTACCTACTATTGAGCAAGCTTTAAGATATCTTTAATTCACCATTGAGATATCTTTTACTTGAAATAAGATACCAAAATCTGAATAAATTGTAAATTAGAAACACAGTTAGCTTGTATAATATAATTGAATTAAGATTTAAGAATCAGTATCATGGGAACATGATTCATCATTTTTTTCCCAATTAAAAATTATAATCAAAGATGGTTTAGGGTTGATTCAGAGGCCTAGGCAGAACGAGATAAAGGCGCATGCGGCTGCTGCCCAAAACAACATGCCGCGGAAGAGCGGAACAGGTTTTCGGCACTAACTCAAAAAAACAAAAGGAATCATTCATGCATATGCACAGACAGTTGAGAGGAGCGGATACCCATCAGTCATCCGTCTCTCTTCCACGTAATAAGCTAAAGTGCACATCCATTCATCTATCCAAGAGAGAGAGAGAGAGAGAGAGAGAGAGACAGAGAGTTTTTTGGAGATCAGTCAGACCTGGAGGAGATGGGTTCACTGGAGGAAGATGACGGGCTCTTCCTGGAATACCTCTTCTTGCCCAGGTCGAGCGGAATATACTTGTACTTGATCATGTGCAGAATCTGGCGCTTCATGGTGAGCACAAAGAGGACGACCCAGTAGCAGAGCAGGATAGGCCAGAAAACGGGCACATCAAACACAGAAAAGAAGGTCATCACAAATGCCACTAGGAATGCCTTGGTCATTGCATACCTGCCATGTAATTCACACCATACACCAGAAAACTAATCTAATTAACAAACTGGTGGCATAATCATTGAAACTGATTGAAAACAATGATTTTCACTTGGAATAATGACAAAGAAAATTAAAAGAAGAAAACCTGGAATTGGGCATACAAAAAAATATACTCTTGGAATCTTAATGCTTCAAATAAATGCAGATCATCTGACCAGTCAGATAGCAGCAATGTCAGTAACAGTAGAAAAAGACAACGACATAACTTCCAAGGCAAGGAGTTGGCCAAAGCTGAACCTAACATGTTTCTTTAATTTTGGGATAGTGCTAGGGCATGTGCATACCATAAAATGCCAAGGTATCGACAAATTATTTATTGTCAAGGCAGAAAATTGCACCCTGATTCTAGTTCTTTGCTGAAATTTTAATATACAGCAAGTACATAATTGATTATTACAATGCCCACACAGTTTTACCTGTGCAGAGAGAAAATCAATTTCAAATGGATGGGAAGAAATTTCGATCCTGCAAATCTAAACCTAAAATCTTAGCTAAATATTAGCTCCTTGCGCGGGATGGAGAGGTGATTCGTTCAATATATTAAACCAACACATTATCGACCTAAAATCTTCTAGGACCTGACAATGATTTTTTTTTTTTAGCATAATGGTTAGAATGTTATAAAAACTGCGCAGAATCCCTGTAATTGGCTTCTGGCTTGTTGATGCTCAGAATCTCTTCTTTCATCTTTTTGGACGCACCTCTCTTTTTGGGTACACAATGTGATCTACTCCCCTTCAAAGAGTTTAGTTTTTTCTCCTAGTGTGTTTTCAGGTTAGAGAGAACATTCCAGCAGTTGAGACCAGGGTTAAACAAATTAGAAGACTCACAGCCGAGTTTTCTTAATTAGTTCGGTCAAGATCATGGCAAGCAAAAATTGGAATACTTTGTGCTCCACATATTGTATCAAGAATCACTGGCGAATAAATTTAATTAAGAAACAAGGATAGGAAGAAATCAAAACAAATCGTCAGCAATGGTTAGAGATATGTTATTATAAAAATAAAATTTGTTAGAGACATGCAAATATCTAGGAAAGGAAAAAAGGAAAAAGGAAGCAGTGGTCACCAGAACTTGAACTCGGGGAGGCGGCGTATAAATGGCTTGAAATCCTCGGAGCCGCGAGTGGGCAAGGTGGGGCCGTCGTTGTGAGCCTCCAATTCGGGGTCGACCTTGGGGGAGAGAAATCCGATGAGGAGGTTGAGGAGGTAGATTCCCAGGCCGTAGGAGACGATATAGAAGCCCTGGACGAGGTAGACCCTCAGCACGTAGATCAGGGCCACCGCCAGCGTCCCCACCCACCTCCCCATCGTGTGCGGCGTCGACCGATCCAGATAGTACTGGAATGTTCTGGAGAACTCGTCTCTCCACTTGCTCAGCGGCACCGACGCACCCTCGCCCGCCTCTCCGAAGCCCGACGCCCCGCCTCCTTCCATGATCGCCCGGTCTCAGATCTCGCGGGCGAGGAAGGTCCTGACTCGAGAGGAATACCTATCGACTACGCTCGATTCTCAAGTCGAGTCAATGAGGGGGGGAATTTATTTGGCCCCTTTTTCGTTATAGAGTTGCTATTTACCGATTCCCGCGCGACCCAGCCCAGAAGGCAATTGGCGTGAGGTTAAGCCCGGCCCATATTTCAAATTGGTATCCCCCCGCGAATAATATCTGGTGTCGGTGGCGACGTGATCGTCTCCAAAGACGTCGTCCAAGCCTTGGCCTACAAGACAACTCTTGCTGACCAACAATGCTATCAATCACTTAAGTCCTTGAGCTCGATTTCCCATTTATATCTTTGATTTTTGATATTTCCCATGTGGAATCATGGTCATACATTGAAGAAGAAGAAGAAGAAGAAGAAGAGAGGAAGAGAAGACGAGTGAGCCCCTATCTCGATAGAGAGAGAGAGATACAAGTATGGACCATTAAGGCCCACGAAATAATTTTGTAATTAGAAATCAGAAAAGTATAGTGCTCTTGATTTAATACAACAACACTGAAAACATGATTTATGGTGCTCTTGATTGAATTATTTACACGATGTAATGTCTCTAGACAGTTTTATCAAAGGGAAAATGTACTTGAGAGTAATATGTAATCTCTACGCTACCATAGAGGAGCAACGAGCTGGTATTCTCTCACCAAAGTGTTGAGAATGTCTCACTTTAAACCTTTTCTTAATAATCTTTGGAATGAAAGATTTCCACCTCTAAAATTAGGGGAGAGTAAATGGTAATTTTTTATTTTTTGTTTTTCCGTTGACGTTCTTTCCCTTTTTAGGGACTCATAAGAGAGTTAGAGCTATAAATGGAAGGAAAAAAAAAATTTACAGGACAATCCAGAGCTGAGCATGGACTCAAAGCTTCAAGAGCTTAGAGGGATCTAAAGCAAGCTTGTTATGGAGAAAATGAGAAGATCTCCACAAACAAGCTTGAGGGGGAGTGTAGAAGATCTAGCCGTTTTACATCAGACTAGTTGTATTACAGTCATGGCCCTTTAGGCCATTACTCTGAGGTTAAACCCGGCCAATATTTAAAATGGGTATATATCTAGAGGAGGGCAATTATGTCCCCTATGAATGATATTTACCTATGAAGGTGGAGGTGAATTCGACGATTCAGATAAACTGACTCTGATTCAGCGGCATTTGATTCTTCTGCAAGCTTCTCCCGTATAGTGATACGATAATTCAAAGAGGCGACTTTCAAGCATTAGCTTTGCTTCCTGATCTGAATCCTATTTGAGCCTACGCCCACCCTGGACGAGACAGACACCGACTACTAACCGGCTTCAGCAGACAGCAGCATAATCAAATTGAAAAGAAGATGAGGGAGCAGTCAGATGATCCAGCACGAACTAAAGACGCATAAAGAAGGTAACGGTTTCAATGGACGAGCCACAGCCGAGACAGTTCAAATCTCTTCCATAGGAGCAGGGGCAGCTGGGTTGCTCTCATCATCAGGGGAGGCCTCGGGAGTGGCACCAGCAGCATCGTCATCCTCAGCAGCGACGTCGGCCAGGGTGTCGTCGAGGCCATCTACCATTTGCTGGACGGCCTGGTCAGGAACGAGGCGGAATGGCTCGCCGGCCCCGACAACAGCAAGTGTGCAGACAGCACTGGTGAGCTTCTCACCCTGCAGAGTCTCCTTGATGGCAAAGAGAGCATGCCTCATCAGCTCCTCCGCTGAGCAATCGTCGAACCCCTCGAACCGCCGCTCCAGGTACGTCTTGGCTGCCTGCGAGCGGGACCCGATGGCAAACGCCTGGTACTCGAAGTAGTTCCCACTTGGGCAGTTGTAGTACAGGTGCGCACCCTGCTCGTCCAGTCCCGCCACCAGCAGTCCAACCCCGTATGGCCTCTTCCACGATCGTTGCGTGCACACCTGCACAATTCCATTCCGATCTGGTGTTGGTTATGGTCATTATTATGACTGCGGTATGCAGAGAATAAAACCCGCGACCCAGAGATCTCTCCAATGAATCCTTGACAGCTGCTAAAATAATTATTGACCTTCACTTTAAGACAGATTGCTGCACCTCATTCCCAGGGCAGCTTCAGCGAAATTACAAAGGTGATCCTTTCGTAGGCCTCTCTCAACGTCCCACACAACAAACTTGCATGTCAAGCATGAAACGTGAAGTCTTCCAACAAGACTTCACAATTCATTACTGCAATCTCTCTCTATCTCTCTCGCTCACTCTAGATCTCTTTCTTTTATTCAGAGGTCTCTCTGTCACTCAAAATATTGATCTATACAGGGAAAAATGAGCTCTACTTCTAAGACATTGGAATCCATCCAACAACAGATAGTCTTTCCCTTGTGGGGATCAACGATTTTTCCCTTGTGTGCATGTTGTTACAAGGGACATGTGGGGATCAACGATCTTGGCAAAAACTTAACCCTATACCAGAAATTAAAGTTCGGCTCACGGTTCAGTTGGAGAATAAGGTACTGAACCTAACCTATGATACAAGTCATGCCTGGTAGACCCAGTACAATACTAACCACGTTAAACAGAAGCTGCCCAAAAAGAAAATTATATATATTCAAGCATGCACATAGAGAAAAGGAGCATGTGAAATGCATAATAAGACCCTTCAGGCCTAAGAATGAGGAAGCCCATGACTGACCCAACAAGAAGCTAAAATAATGAAGAGGAGACGACAAAGAAGAAGAGGAAGAAGCATCTCCTCTTGAACTAACCTCAGGGTTTACTCCAGTAACTCCCTTCCCTTTGTATTCTGTTCTTCATTCTTCCTCTGGATCTGTCGTCCTCTTCCGGAAGAACTAAGAGTTTCTTTACAGTTGTCAATCCCTGCCTTGTGTTCTATTCCTACCCTCCAATTCCATCCCAATATGCTAATTAATTTTATTATATCAAGGGGCAAAAGGGCAAAACTCAACAGGATCCTCTGTGGAATCTTATCGATGCACAATGAAAAATACGAGTCCCATGAAGATATATCTGAATTCAAAATGTCATATAACTTTAAAAATGCCAAATCAAGAGATGCACAGTCAATTCGTGAAATACCTCACATGAACAAGAAAGGAGAGGAGAAATTAGAGAGAGAAATTTAGAGGTGAGAGGTTTAGGGTGGAGATAAATTCAGAGCAGGCACGAGAGGAGGGAGAGAGAGGGAAGAATGTGATAGATAAATAGCAAGAGGGGAGCAAGAGTGGAAGTAGAGAGATACAGAAAGGAGGCAGCATAAAGAAAGATTAGGGGATGAGGCAGGGGAACAGAGATAGGGATTGAGAGGGATGGAGGATGCAAGGGAAATAAAGGGAGGGAGAGCAGCATGTGGGGAGAGAATGAGAGAGGTGTGTGCGTTTTTTTCTAGGGGTTGGGGTGGGGAGGGGAAGGGAGAGAGAGAAAGAGAGAGAGAGAGAGTCACTGTTTAAGTTGAGATAGGTTCTAGTTCCACATTCAGAAAGTCGGCGTATTATACAGTGTATATATGCTGGGATAAATATTCCAAAAAGGTTGGAGAGAGGCCCATACTTATAAGAGAGGGAAGAAAGGAGTTGGGCTCAGAAAGCTGTGAGCAAGGACTGTTGAATTACCCTGCTCCAGAGGGCTGTCTTCAAGACAGTTCTTTGTTTCTGTCTTCTTCTCCTTCTCATCAACTATGTACTTTCTTTTCTTCTTTGAGTAATTCAAGAAAGCATTTCCATTATTCTAACAGGAATCCTTCCAGATAGCAAAAACCAGGACAGCTTTATGACATTGAGTCAAAAGTTTATAATGCTAGTTGGATCTCAAATTCCCTCAGTTGTCCAGCTGAAGCCAAATCAAGAGAAATTCGAGTTTACAGATTCAATATTATGTGAATCTGGTGGTACTGGTTCGGTTTGATTCACCAAAACTTTGGACCCAAACTGTTGATCTCCAGGCACACAAGCACCAGGCTTGTCGTGCAATTGTGTCAATAGGCAATGGTTGCCAGCCCTATCGTAATGTATGACTTCACTACAAAGAGTGTGGAAGAAATAAATATATAATAGGATACAAAAGAAAATCATCCTCAGTATATTCTCCATCACAAGCCTTATACCCTCCTTGAAGGAAAGAATCAAGTTTGGTCTAGTCTTGGTTCAGAGATGCGTTCTACAAGTATGTCGAATTCTTAAGATTAGTGAGAGACGTAGAATCTAGAGAGCAGAATGGGAGCCAAGGGCTAAGCAGTAGGTGTCTAGGGAGAGAGATAGGAATGGCAGGCGGAGGGGAGGGTATTCACGATGACTAGCTGGGATGAAATGAAATTAACCCTTGAGAATACCCACTCCAAATAACTTGCATCATGTCTCTTCCCTTCCCCAAAGACTCCAACCAATCCTCCGTTTATTGTCTTCATAGGGGTGCTAGAAAGTAATGTCCTAACAAATACCGTCTAGATGGTTTACAGACAGAACCTAGCCACTGCTTAACTCTGGATCATAACATAGCACATACAGCTTCGTCGGCATTTGGAGGAAAACATTACCTGAATATCAGTGCACCACCGCACACTAAAAATTGAATCCACAGATAAACCAAGAAACGAACAACTTTTTATCTGATCCAGTGAATGTGAATGGATAAAATTCTAAAAACTTGTGAAGAGGAGTTGGTTTGGCAGATGACCACATGAACAAATGGAAAAGTTTCCTAACCCTTGGAATTCACCGTCAACTCTAAGCACCGGATCCATTGTCTCCGGAGAAACAGAAGTTTTCTTCTCTTGAGTAAAAGGATGACATGGCCTAACCCCTTTGTGAGCAAGAAAAATAATAAAAATGATTCATCTTAAGTATGAGTTAGATCTAACCACTAGCGGTCGATTGACGCGATCAAATACGATCGTTTGATTGATCTCAAAATTGTTTACGATCAGCGGTAACGGACTCTTCGAAATGAATCACAAAACTACATAATCTAGGTTTCCCTCAGAGTACCTAATATAGATTCCTTCAGGTAAACGCCCTGAGTATTCGAGTCGCCGGTTTTCCTAACCAGTGAATCCCTCGACCTAGTCCCAGTCGACACTCCGGGTAAATTATACCCTAATTCACGGAGCGCATCGACACTCTTCAAATGAGAGACCATTATGTGCAAAGATGGAAATCATGAAATGAGAGACCCTTCGTACCTGGGCTTTATCGGCGAGGCGGACGACGAGACGGGCGACGGGGAGCGGAGACTCGTAGACGAAAGAGTGATTAATGCACTCGTTACGCAGGTAACGGCTGAGCACCCTTCCGTCGGCGGTGAGACCAGCGATGGCAACGCCGACGTGATCGTCGATTTTGAAGACCTTGCGCTGGTGCGACGACAGCTCCGACGCCGCCTTGTTCACGGTGGCCAGCACGACGTGGCTTTTCGACCGGAGACCCACGGCCGCCGATCCCTGCTTCACGGCCTCCATTGCGTACTCCACCTGGAACAGACGCCCCGCCGGGCTCCATGTCGTCACGTCCGTGTCGTACTGGTTTCTGAACATCCTTTCCGAAGTCTGGGTTCTCTTCTCGCAGCCTCCACCCCCCCCTGCGCGGTTCTACTTGTTCTTCAAGCAAATAACGAGGACAGATCGGCCCAGACCCGAGGTGTTCGTCTTTTGACTTAATGACGGCACCGCTATTACGCGGTAGGGTTGGTCGATCATGATCGATCTAGATCGATCGGTCGGTATATCGTCATTTGATCGAGCCTTGTTTCTCTCTCTATCTGTGAATACAGTTGGCCTTCTCTCTCTATTCTGGGTTCTCTTCTCTTCTCTCTCGCCTGAGGAGATGTACGTCAATTTGCTCGGTATTATATGAATATGAGACGGGTATTTAGGATTTCTAGCAATCCCTTAGTCAACATGTTTCCTTGAGGTAATTTGCAGAACCGGCAGTCTTCAATCACCCACTTTGCACCTGGACATCTCCCTTTCATGCATATCATAGAACAGCTAGAGTGCATCTGCAGTAGTCTTCATCTAGAGGACAAAGCATACAAGCAGTTTTTCTCCTTCTCAACGGACACACTGAGGTGACTGTCCCAGTCAAGGAAGAGGTGCTCCACTATCTCCTAACAACAACTGAGGCTCCAGCCAAAACCATGATTACTTGATCCTCAACAGGTTTATGATGTTCAAACGCAAACATTTTCCCTCAACATCTCTTCATCTATTCCCTCTAGTGGTGAATATATGCCTTCATGTGCATGCAGAATGTTGTGGTTGTCCATGCTAAAATCTATAGCAAAAGTTCCATCCTACAGCAGAATGTTGTGGTTGTGCATGCTAAAATCTATCGCAAAAGCTCCATCCTACAGCTTGAGACTAATCACGTCACTGCACTGATCGGTTTAAGTCTGACAATAACTGTAACCTAGGTTTCACAAAGGGTTTGCCAGCCCCCAATTTCTTCTGTAGGTGTCTCTTTTGGGAGCTCTCTATGGCTGACATCACGATATTGTGCGGCAGGAGCACGACATCAAGTTCCAATCACATTCAGATGTAACCCCATGATCCTTAGAGACCCTTAAGCCAACATGCATCCCCCAATACTTTCAGCAACGGATTTCAGCAAGAACTGAATGTTACCCCCATTGCCTCTTCCTCCAGCCTTTGTCTTGAGAAGAGTAGTCAAGCTTTTTCCTCTCCACTTGGATTAGAGTTTCAGCTAAGGTTCTCCGGTTCCGGTGTCGGTACCGGTTTTTTGTGAAAACCTAAACATATACCTAACTTCGGTTCGGTATCCAGTGTCGGTTCGGTGATGAATTTTTTAAGTTAAACATAAATTAAGATTATTAACAAGAGATCATCACATCCTAATAACATTTAACATATCAAGAATTCAAGATAAAAGGCTAATATAGGTAAAATTTAGGCATTAAAAATTGTTACAATTAAAATTCAAAGGAGAATAAAAAAGATAGTTTTAGCAAATTAGCATTTCACAAGTCTACTTTCTTCAGCTTCTTAATCCATTTCATCATCTCGGGTGGCATCCTCACGACTCCAAGACTTTAAGGTTATCAAAGAGGATATAGTGTCGGGAGCTAGCCTTCCTCTTCTAAATGTGATAATTCCTCTACCTATGGAAAAAATACGCTCAGAGAGAGAGCTCGATGCACAAATAGATAGAAACTCCTTTGCGAGAACTGAAAGGCGTAGATATTTGTTAGATCCTCTCTTGTGCCACCATTGTAACGAGTCATCACGTAAGCAATCAATACAAGGTTCACATAAGTAATCCTCTAACTCAACCTTTACTGATTGCTCGTCGACTGCTGTGCTCCTACTTGATTGTCGCTCCATAAATTGCATCATTACTTTTGAACGCTTATGAGTCCTTGAAGCTAAAAGATCATCAATCGGCATAGAACTTGAACCTTCTATGATACGCACTGATTCGAGCAAGTTAAGTAAAGTTTCCACAACAAACTTTTGCTCACCATGAGGAATATGTTCCAACTTGAATCTAGGGTCTAGCACTGTGGCAATAGGGAACATAGGCTTTCTCCTCACTTGCATTTCATATTTCAACAACTTCTCTTTCATTGACGTGTATGCATGTCTTAGTGCCTTTGCTTGGTCATTGCTCATTTTTGTCCCTATGAAATCTTGGAGAGGATGATGTAGCTCAAAAATTAATGAGTCCAATCGTTCAACTAGAAGTCCATACAATCCCGATACATTTGGCGACGTAATTGACTTCGACTTAGAAAATACCTGAGTTGCCTCACAGAAAACCAAGAGTTCATCTGCAAACATCTTTAAGAGCTCCCATTATTCATCCTCAATTAAAAAGTTTACTTTGTTTATGTTTAGATGGTCGCTCGCCATTACCTTCAACACTTCTCTTTTTTCCCACGCAGCTTCGATCATGTCATATGTTGAATTCCACCTGGTTCGGACATCCTCAACAAGAATATTTTTATTTGACATTTCCAACTCATCACACAAATTCTTATAGTGATAAATCCTCTTAGGGGAAGAATTAATTGCAACGACAAGTTTTCGAAGTCTATGAAGAATCTCACCAAATTATTTTTGACTGATGGCTTCTAGTCCCTCTATATCGTTGTCGTCATCCTCACTATCTGAATATGAATCCTCATTACCAAGTTCCTTTAAGCCATGTTCCTTTAAGAACATGGGCCATGGAAGGTGTGAGATAGTTCTTGGTGAACCTTGAACGAGAACCCTTCAACAATTTTTCTAAGCTTGCTGCCATAGTTTTATTATTGCTTGCATTATCAGTAGTGATTGCGCACAACTATACAAAACAAGGAAACAAGTATTTAGTGTAAAAAATTATACAAAAATTAAAAACATTTCTTACCTTATCCGTCAAATTGTAATCTACCAGCACTTCACATAACACTTTTGCCATGTATGCACCTCCATGATATCCACACAACTCTTTGACAGCAAGAACACATTCATGAAGTTTCCACAAGTCATTGATCCAATGAATCGTGATCCCAATAATTGCCAAATGATTTGAAGTAGTCCAAGTATCTACAGTGAGTGACACTTTCTCAATTGGTTGAAACAATTGTAACATTTTTTTCCTTTTCATCATCAAATTTTTTAGAGATGCCACGTCGTAATGTGTTTTCACTCGGAAGGGACACATCACATTGTGCAAAATAGGAACAAAAAGCTTCAAATTGTGGATGCTCAAGGGTCGAAAAGGCTGTATCGGTATTGATTATCAAATCAATGCATCTTTCCTTTGTAAGCTCTGGAGTCCTTCCTGAATATTTACTTTTTTTGGAAAAAAAATTAGTCAATGGATTTTGAGTACTTGAAGGCTTGAGATCCTTATAAATAGAGTGATGAAACTTTTCTAAGTGTTTCCATAGAGCCATAGTGCTTCCCATCTTGACTCTCTTTATTATCAAATCTCTCGAAGGGGTACTTTGCTTACAAATCTCGCAACAATAATCACCATTGTCGTTCTTCGTATAGTATACCAAAGCCGGGGAGCCTTTTCGACATTGAGAGGAATTTACAGTGCTCACACTTGTAGAAATATGTGTCTCTGCATTATTTGAAGCAATCTGCTAACAATAGATGAATGGAATGTTATTTAGTTATTAAACTAGATAAATATTTCATGTGCAATGAATGAGAAATTATAAACAATAATATAATATAAGTTACCTCATCTTGCGGGATATCCATTTGAGGTTGTTGATGCTCAATGATTGCAAACTTAAATGTCTATTATTCAAATAATCTACATTAGATAGAAATAAGTAAGATATTTATAAATAAGTTGGACCATGGATGAGCCAAGAATAATCAAGATCAAGCCAGATGGCAGCCTCTAGACCCTTTTCCAAGGGTGGTTTCTATATCAACCACCAATGACCAATCTGAGGACATTGGAAAGATATCTCCAGAGCCGAGATTAAAAATATCAATATTAGTTTTCTCATTAATATCTTCTAGAGACAAACTAGAAAATTTCTTTGAAATTTTTTACTAGAAAAAATCTTGAAAGATTTATGATTTTAGTTTTGAGTATAACTTCAATTATTTCATCTTAAAGTATATCAAATTTGAAGAAGATGTATGTGGAGAAATTTCAGATCCTAAAGTGCTATGAAATTCATCATCTAATGGGCAAGTGGAGGTTAGGAACATAAAAACAACTTAGTTATATCCCCTTGTAGATTATTTTTCAGAAAATCATCTCATCTTCTTGTTGAAATGGAACCATAGAGCATATTCTACTATTCTAAAATTAGATTTTATCTTTGGAAGTGGCAAGTAAAAGTATAATTTTTCAATTGCATGAAGAGAATTTAGTTAATTCCATGAAGATAATTTAGATGAAAAATCTTATTAGTGCTGTGAAAATAAGGGCAAGAAAAAAAGGAATGAGAGGATAAACCTGGATAGAGAAAGATAGTGATTAGTAGGGAGAATGTGGAGTGATGCAGGACCGGGTGCGAAACCGGTCTAACACCGTGATACTAGGGATGGACTAGGGGAATCTAATATGATGAAATATACTAATGAAGCAACCAAGCAGAATGCCGTCTCGGGCGTCGCCTCCGTAGCCCCTGGGGTGTGCCGAATAGAGTTCGTCCGGGAGGCCTTCCGATCCACGTCCTCGAGGACGATGGGCCGTGAGTCGTCGAGGGGAGCTCGACCGTCAACCCGAGGGGTTGGACCACGGTAAGACCCTATCAAGTCGTCTAAGCACTTGTCGATACTAAATCCCGAAGGCGGCGGAGACGGTGCGGGAAATACTGAAGGAAATATAGACTTGACGTAAAATAAAGGGGAGTGTGTGCCTAACCTGCGGGGCGCGAGCCCGGTCGGTCGTGATGTCGGAGATTTCCCGTACGCAGCACGGTCGAACAACAGAGGAAATCCGAACTGGAGGCAGCAAGGTCGTGGCGAGAGAATCGGCCGTCGTAGGAGGCGCGGCGGGCGGCAGATGCAAGTCAAGGGATGCCTCGAAAGGCTGGAGGTAATCCTTGATGCCGATGCCGAACTGGCGGGGAACAACAACCAACGATGGAGCGCGATCCGCTCGTCGGCGGTCTGGGAGTAACCGGAGTCGGGAGAGGGAGGACGAAGAGAACAATTGATCGAGGGGGTGAGGGGGAAAGGGACTGATGTAGGTCGGCGGTAGGGAGAATCCACGGAGACGAGAGGTGGGATAGGGGACGATTAATCCCAGTTCAGGGTCCGTTGAGGTGATCCGGCGACGCGTCAACAGACGTCACGTCAGGGAATAATGTCACGCCCAGTGAAGGACCAACCTCCTCCGGTCCGCAAATTCGGGGAAGACGTCGGCGTTCGGTGACGGGACGCTCTCGAAGAAGTGTGGCGAGATGAGACAGGTGAGTCGCGGAGTGGCGGAGAAGAATTTAGGTGGATGATTTTCGATAGAGACGGTTTCACGGGATGACGGCGGGGTAGCAGGAGTTCGTGGTAGGGGTCGGTTAATTTTATGGTTGGGGTAAGCCGTCGGGAGTAGGCGGGAGTGGTCGGCGAGGCGGGGTGATTACTGGAGGTGGGAAGGGAGGCGACTGGGGCGGAAGGTCGTTTAGGGAGGGGGAAAGAAGGTTGATGACGTGGGTGGGGGGGGGGGGGTTCGGAGGACGAGAGAAACGGGGACGGATGGAGGGGAGGGTATGGGAATTCGGGGATTGCGGGCAGGGCGGCGGCGCTGGATCTGGTAGTGGGGCAAGAAATTGGAGAGGAGCGGGATTTGGGGACGGAGGGGAGACAGGAGGTCGGGATCGTGGGGGGGGGGGGGAAGGAGAAACGGCAGATCGAGATCCAGAAATTAAGGGGGGGTTGATTCGTGGACGGCAAGGAGGAGGGGGAAGCAGGGCAGAGGAGGTGGAGGAAGAAGTGATTGTGGAGGCACAGCAAACCTGAGCAGCAGCGGCGGCGCGCGAGGCGGTGGCGGCGGCTTGGGCAGGGCTCCGCCGGAGTAAGACGTGATGGAAGCAAGAAGAGGCGGCGGTCTCGGCGGTGGCGGCGGCGGCGGCGGAGGCGGCGGTTGGTCTTCTTCTCCGATCTTCCTTGAGCAGCCACTTAAGAGGGAGTTCACTCCTTACTTTCTTCAAATGACGGCTAGGGTTTGTGGGGGGGTCCCTTCCCCTCTTATAGAGCCCATAGTGGGCCGAGAGAGGAAAGGGCCCACTTGAGGCCCACAACCCACACCTAACATAATCATAGAAAAATAGAAAAAGGTCCACAAAGAGAAGGGCTTAACGAATGGGATCCCGAAAAAGGGAAGAGCACACCCGAAAGCCTAAAAGGGAGAGAAGAAGATATGCAAAGGCCCGCTTAAACACGTGCGGGCTAATAAAGTTCATAATGAAATAAAAACTGGAAAGATAACTCCACGCGCGCGCGAGCCCTGTGAAATGTGTCGTGGCGAGATGAGGTCCTCACTTGGTGTAGTGAAACTCGGCATCCTTCGTCTTCGCCTGTCGAGGGGGCTGGACGCGCGCGGGTGTCGGCTCCTCCGGCGCCGTAGTGTCATGCCTTGGTGGCGACGGGGGTCGTACGCCACCATGGAGGGAGATTGAGGAGAGAGATAGCACAGAGTTGGGGGATTGAGACAGAAAGAGGGCGGAATAGTTGAAGTAAGAGGAATCGAGTTGGCAAGGGAGATAGGGTAGGAAAGAGATGGTAAGAGAAAGACGGATAGAGAAGGGGAGAGATGGAGAAGGATAGACGATGATGGAGTGATCGGTTTCAACAAATTTCCACAACAACAAATTTACGCAAGTCTTCCGCGGAAATAAAAAGGGAGAAATAGAAGAAAATGACTCACATTGTTGGTTTAGAGTTCGGACCATTCGGTTTGACTTTCAATGATAGAAGAAATCAAAGGAAGCTTCACGATTGCGCACAGTGATTGCGCACAACTGATTGCAAGAGAGAGCAAGCCTGCGAGACCATGAGAGAGAGAGAAATCCAGAGAATGTGTGCGACAGTGCGAGAGAGAGAATGAGAGATAGAAAATTAGAAAATAGAAACCATCGGCTTTGGTTTTCACCGGAAGTGAAAACCGAAACCGAACCAAAACTTCGGGTTGGCTATTTTTTTAGCACTGTCGGTGTCGGTTCGGTTCGGTTTTTGGTTGTCCGGTACGGTTTTGGAGAACCTTAGTTTCAGCTGATATTCTCTCATTCTTGTGGAAATTTCCCTCAAATCTACTCCCTTCGTGAGGGTCAGGTGAAAAAATTAGCAGTATTCATTCTTAGAAGATTGTTAATGGCATGCAAAATTTTGTACATAGCTGAGGATTGTCTATATTTGATTTACATGCTAATAAAATTTTAAGGTTCAATGTTTGTAACTTTTAAGGTCGATCATGACGATCTAGTCGATGCATTAAAAATGGAACTTTACTAAAGTCAACAATTGATCGATCAATTGAAAAGCAAGGATTAGATCACCGACTCAATATCAAATGACCAACTCTAATTCATCGTAGCCTACTAATCTATTGTGATCTGGTATCAATAAGCCTTTCAAAATTTTAATCAAAATATCGATTTTAGTAGAACATATTGAACTGGATATTCAAAACACTGAGACACAAAAAATAGATGACTTACTCGTTAGCCTATAGTGGTATCCACATGATCGCTGGATGGCTAGATCTACGCTTCAAAGCTTTTCAATAAGAGAAGAAGAAAGAAAGAATTCATATAAGGCTTGCATGGGTACCTTGAGTTATGGTCATTCTCTCCTTATATATAGATATTTGGTAAATGAATTTTTCATAAAAACCCTCATAATTATTACTATATCTACTAATATCTATATAATTTATGTGTGTGACCCTTTAGATCTATATATATCACTAGTTAATAACTCTATAGACCAAATAACATCTTATTGGTCAATCTTATTAATTATTTACATCAATATATAGATTAATTAATCAAGGATTGATTTAAACCAATCGATAGGTGATAACATGCTTATTATATATGATAATACATGATTATTGATGCATATTTAAACATAAAATCTTTCATTCCTATGCATGTTATCATATTTATGAGTATTTATCTATCATTTTATGAAAAAGTCATTATAATCTCAAACTATTTTAAATTAGGGTTAATTATGATGAATTAAAGATAAATAATTTTATAACCTATCTTTACTTGAGATTATGTGGTTTTTAAAGTTAAATAATAAGAGTAATCATTTTTATAAGCATTCACGTAATCGATTTTTCTAATTTAAAATTGTTTTTCAGAATATTTAAAGCGCACAGGTGATGTGGCGCGATCAGAGTCGTCCGATCGATCGCAATCAACGATCGCGATGAGGAGGCGACGTGGCAAGGTGTGGGGCATCCGATCGCACGTGCGATATCGGTCGTTGATCTTTACTTAAATCAAATGGGCACACATGGCTTAAATCAGGGTTCATCAGATCGCGTCTAATCTAGACCGTTGATCGCAAGAATTATAATGGTCGAGATTAAATCGCGGAGAAATGCATCTGATGCGTCCGATCACGATCTAATGTCGACGATTTCGATGCATTTTATAACGTGCATCAAAGTGGCATCCTCTCGAGCATCCATCTGCAATCCAATGGACAGGACTTAACGGTAACGGTTCGTGATTGACCGTTTCATCAGAGCCGTTGATCGATTTGATTGGACGGTTACGCCCAAATACCCTATAAATTGAGATGGTCTTCCGATTTGTAAAGCATTCGAGAGAAATTCAATCAAATTGAACTGTTTAGACACCAAATCTCTTGAATCTCTTAATCCCAATCGCTTCTAGACCAATTTTCGCGTCCACGGAGTGCTTAAGATAATGATTTGGATGAAAGACGAGGAAAAAATCGACGCTTGAACTCCACGATCGCGATTTTTAGATTTTTGTTGAAAAACCTTGATTCTGGCGATTAATTGGGTTAATCCAATCGCAATTGTGAGTTAGTGGAAGCAGTTTTGCCTAATCTATCATCTCTTACCGTTTAATTTCATTTTAGATTAATTAATTTGAGTAATGTTTAGTTTATTTTCGTCATTTTCGTCATTCTTCCGATTTTTGGAAATTACCCCTCACTTCGATCTTCAATTTTTCCGCGAAATCAAAGTCAAATTCGATGATTTTTGATTCCGTGGAATCATCTTGAAGTTCTCTTCATAAAATACCATTTTCCCCAATTTCTATCATCGATTCATCGTCTGATTTGATCAAATTCGAAGAGATCATCAGAAATTTCCCTAATTCCCTATGGATTCGACCCATATTTACCATTATACTCCTAAATTCGAGATATTTTCATTAAATTGGTAAGTTTGGACTTTATTTTGACATGAGACCATGTGCAATTGACGACCTCGCGGTCTTGATTCGTCAATAGGTTGAGTTACTCTAAGAGATATAAAGTATATAAGAACTCGCATTTGGAACCTTGCCACTATTAGTTACCATATATATATTAATGGATATTATGTGGCCTATAAGCCAATCATATTTCTAATTATCTCATTTATGTTTATTGAAATGAAATTTATTTATTATCATTCTTGTGCGATGTTTGCAATGAAGTTTATGAGTATATGCAATGATTAAGTGAATTATGATGAGAGTATAATTTAGTGATCACTAGTCTTTAAATATGTGATATAAAAAATCCTATTCGTGGGATATTTGAGAAGGATATAGAATTATGTAGAAAAAATAACACTATTGGATCTAACTTATATGATAAGTATGGCTGATCTTGTAGCCATTAGTGGGTGGATGATCATGTTTTGATTATGACTTACGAATCCCTAGCCATGGCTATAGAGATAGAAATGATAGATAGTGGGTGATCTTTAGAGAAAAATTTCACTGAAGTGATCTGTATGAATCCCTTAATTATATTATACTTAACTATGAATCAACTTGATTCATGTCATAGTTGTATATGTGGTCATTTGAATTGAGACACGAAAGACATCTTGTGTATGGATGACTGTGTTTTGATTATAACTTATGAATCCCTAGCTATGGGAGCTCTTAAATATCATATATTCGATACGACATCAAGTCCGCAAAGATGACTGTGTTTGAGGAGATTGACTCAAGAATTGAGATGCAATAAAATCCTTCGCCAAGGTAGTAGAAATATTGGAGGAGTTACCAATGATTGATTGACGAAATGGGACCGCGAGGTCATTTGATTTCACACAGTCTCGTGTCAAAAATAATACCGAATTTACCAATTTAATGATTTCATAACAAATTGAGGGGTATAATGGTAAATAAAGGTCGAATCCACAGGGAATTAAGGTATTTTCGAGAGATCTTTTAGAAATTGATCAATTGGACGATGAATTGAGGTGAGAAATTAGAAAGATAACTCAAAGATGTATCCACAGAATCAAAAATCACTCGATTTGGATTAGTAATCGCGGAGAAATCAAAGAGTGAAGTGGGACAAAATTTCCGAAAATTGGAAGAACATAAACTGAAATTAAACTAAATTGCTATCCTAAATTATAAATTAATGATACATGACGATAGATTAGAGGGAAAACATGATTTTTAACCCGAGATAATGATCGAATCGATCCAATTGATCGCCGGATCGACGGCTATTCATTCCGCAAATTTGAACATGAACATCGGTGTTCTAGAGACAAATTCTCCTTGATCGATCGACGAAATCTCACTTTTAATCACTCCGTGGATGCGGAATCGAGTCTAGAAGAGATTAGAAGTGAGAGATTCAAGGATTGAAGGGTGTACATGGGTCGATTAAGCGAAATCATCCAAGAATGTCTTATGAAAGTCGAAGAACACATTGTTTTATAAGCAAATTGGGCGTAACCATCCGATCGATGCATTTTAATCTCCATCAACGGTCCAGATGAACGCGTAACGGCGAAATGTTATGATTAGATTTCGGCCTTCCGATCTTGAATGGACGCTCCGGATTAATCTTCGTGATATGTGTTATAAAACGCGTGAAAACGCGTCCGTTCGATCGCGATCTAACGCTTCCGATGCGTTTGATCGCGTGAAATCGTGGCCGTTATAACTCTGTTTAAAAGGCACGTGCGCGATCAATGATCGGTGGTCCGCGCGTCCACGCTATCGACGCGCAGATTTCCAAGGCACCGCCGATCCGACGCCGAATGTTGCTCCACGTGGCCTGCAATTAAAACAATTATGTGGGACTTAGTCCCACACGGGAAAAATTAAAGACAACTATTCAGTTTATAAGATGCGATGATTTAGAGGGTTGATAAATCCCTTCCGATAAGCGGAAGGCTATATATTATAAACTATATAAGATAAATATAAATATTGGCCACGTGTCACCTCCGCGCCACGCAGGCGCTCGCGTGGGCCCGCGTGGCTCTGCCACGTGGCCTTGCGTGCCACGTCGCACCCACGTGGGACCCGCGCGAAAATTAAACCCCTTTTTATTCTTTTTCTAATTATTTTAAACGATTTAAATCGAAAATAAATTCGGAAAATTCCAGAAAATTCCAGAAAAATCCCTAAAAATTAGAAAATTCATAACTTTCAAAATACAACTCCAAATTAATCCAAATTTCTTTCATTTGATCTGAAATTAAATTATCTATCATTCTGAAAAGTCAAATTATTTAAATAACAAGAGATTTAATTCTTATTTTAAAAATACATTCATTTCTTTAAGATTTTAATTTTAGAAAATTAAATCAATGTTCATAAAAATGATTTCTCTTCTTATTTAACTTTAAAAACCATTTATACTCTCAAGTAAAGATAGGTTATAAAATCTTTAATCTTTAATTCATCATAATTAACCCTAAATTAACGCATTTTGAGATTATAACATAAAATTACATGGAATGATAGAAATGTACTCAAAGTATGATAACATGCACATAAATGGAATGTTTCATGCCTTATTTTGCATTAATAATCATGTTTTATCATGTTAAGATTTTATGTTATCGTTGATGAAATGATTTCATGCAGTCGTTGTTGAATACACACAATCTTGTGTCAAAGAACGTTCCAAACTCATCAATTTAAAGTTATAATAACAAATTAAAGAGTATAGTGGTGAATCCATGGAGAAATAAGAGAAATTATGAGATATCTTTGAAATTTGATCAAATCAGACAATGAATTGAGGTGAGAAATTATAGATTTTAGTATATTAAGAAAGATAACTCTAATATGAATCCACGGAATAAAAAATCGCTAAATTTGGATTAGAATTTAAGGAGAAATCGAGATTTGGAATTAAGAAAGAAATTTCGATCGTGAAAATAGATAAAAACCGAAATTAAATCTAAAATTAAACTAATCTACGATTCAAAATGTAAATCTAATGCAAAAGGAAGATAGACCCCACTCAGACACTTTTTTCGCCGGACGAAGAGTGGGTCCTTACTCCGTTTCACACAATGAAAAATTTTTTTGAAGCACGAACAGAACCGAAAGCCCCTCTTGTTTCAAAGAGAGGAAGACGGGTTATTAACATTTAATTTGATGGTCGAGGCGGAATTAAAATTTAAGGAGTGATAATTATAAGGATCCCCTGGGGAAAAATACATATGTCTCCTACGTTACCCTTGATCTCTTGTGGACCTCTCAATATGATTCAAACCCAGATGAAGTTCTGACCATTTGTCAGAGAAAAAAGGACGAAATTGATCTTATAGGATGAAAACACACAATCTAACCAGAAGTCGCGCTCGAAAATGATCCAAATAATCATCGGATTCAAGGTATTTCACTTCGTAATTTTGAAAACAAATTTTGGCATTCAAGATGTGATTTCTTTTTATTCTTTCAACCGATTCTTGATTTCAAACACTCCTCGAACGTGGAAATGAGTGTAGAAGAATTAGAAATAATAAGATTATCAGATTGTGGTGTCCAAACAATTCGATTTGCTAAAAAAATCCATGAATAGTCAGATGTGTCATTTCGATTTGATCAACGGCTAAGATAAAAGTCTTTTGGTGAATTGACATCTTTAAATCGGATCCATTCGATCTTCATCAGACGATCGTGATGAGACCACCTGTCCATCGACGCATTTAATATTGACTGTTATAACTCCCCAGATCAATGGTTGAGATTAAATCCTCTTTAAATCAAATCGTTGCCTAATCAGATACTGCCACATTCCCCCGCGAGTAAGTGATATCCGATGCAAGCGATTTAACCGCGCGATCAAGACGCTTCTTGTTGCGCCACGTCATCTGCGACTAAAGAGAAAGATAAATAGTCCCACATGTAATAAATTATAATGGTTAATTGCATATATAAGGTATAAGAGCTTAATGGGTTAGCTTAAATTTGTTAAGGATACTTTACCCATTATTCACTCTCTCTCGCACACGTGCGCACACACGGGCATGCACGATAATTCATAAATCTTAGTGATAAAACATTCTCTTCTAATGAACTTCCCATGCACTCCTTTGTATTTAGTTGCATGTTTTATCCACATTTTATCATGAAATTGTGATTTTTATAAATTGCAGACCTTGCCCTAATTATATGCAAAATTATGTATTTTTTTAAGAGAACTAACCCCCACTTGACTCTTAGAGTCAAGTGGAGTTGATCTCATCAAAGATGTTTTGAGAAAATTTCAGGGCTTAGGTTGATTGACAGGAACCCAAGAAGCTAGAGGAGACATTCCAAGCACTTCCTGGAGCAGCCCAATGAGTTATGAAAGTCACCAAGAGCTTAAGGAACCATCATTTTTATGAAGATACCAAGATATATATTAAAAAGGCCCATTAAGACCAAAAAGGGGAAGCAAATGAGGGTGCCTTTTAAAGCTGAATTAATGGGCTGGAATGTGATTAGAGGACCCCCCTGGACGTGCATTCAAGACAGGAGAAGAAGATCCCAACCATTGAAGCCCTAGGAGATCCAATGGCTCACATTCTCTCTCCTTCGATATTTAAACCCCTTAGGGTTCCTTGTGAAAAATCTTGTCATTTGATTCAATCCATTTAGTGTTGGTAGACTTTGTGAAATTGGATCAGTGTCCCTCTTACCCAAGTAAGAACCAGGAGGAACAAGGGCGTCTAGGGCTGCTGGAGAGACGGAGAAGTTAGAGACCCTCAAGCCTTGACGGGTGTGACAAGAGGTTTCCCTCTTCCATTCTCCTCTTCGCCCCTTTTTTTCTCCCTTTTCTTCAGATTACCCCTGTGGCAGGTAGCCCACTCGCAGAGTTTTCCAACGCCGCCAGCCTCATCCAAAAATTCATCATGTAGCCAAAGTTATAGGGTTTTTTCTTGGGCGTTTAATGTCGCCTCTCCACTGCCGCTGCCGCCAATATTAAATGGGTGTTTAATGTAGCCAATATTAAATAAAATTCTTTAAAAATAGATTTCCTCATTTTACTCTGTTTTCTCTAGTTTTAATTCTTAAGAAGATATAAATCATTCTCTAAAAATTAAAAAAAACTATTTGAAATTGAAAATTCACTAGCTAATTACCTGCTCCTTGTAGACCAACCCTTACTTGCCCTAGGCTCGTGAGGTTTATAAATGTTGTTTCTTAAGCTTAAAAACTCACACGACAAAAAAATTAGCGATATTTTTATCACTAATTAATATTATTTTGAGCTTATCAATGCACGCACACACATGTCACACATAGACGCCGCAACGTGTTGTGTACGTACGTCGGTATATGGCGACGCTCCACTAGGTCAGCGCGTGGTTAAATAAAACATTATTTTTTTCTTCTTTTAAAAATCAAAAATAGTTTTAAATAAATTTATAAAAATTCAAGAAAATTCGTAAAAATTGGAAAATTAATAACTTTCAAAATATAACTCCAAATTAATCCAAATTTATTTTTTTGGATCAAAAATTGAATTATCTAATATTATAAAAATTCAAAATATTTAAATAAAAATAGAATTAATTTTAATTTAAAAAATATACTCATTTCTCTTAGAAAATAAATTTAGAAAAATACATGAGTGTAAATAAAAATATTTTCTTGTATCATATAATCATGAAAATATAATTATGATGTCAAATATAAATAGGATTAATATTAAATTATTTAATTATACATAATTATCCATAAAATGATATATTTTTAGATCATAACCTAAAATTACATAAAGTAATAGAAATGCACTCAAAATATGATAACATGCATAGAAATAAAATATTTAATGCCTTAAATTACATTAATAATCATGTAAATTCATGCATAAATTTCATGTTATCAATGATTTCCTTTAAGCATCAGTACTAACTTGAGTGAGCAATTAGGATTTGATACTTGATCATATCCTAAGTCATTCATGAGTCTCATGCAAATAATTTTACATATATGGTAACCAATGATGGAAAGGTTCTATAAGATAGTTCTTATATACTCTGTATCTCTTGGAGTACGTGGTATAGCTTAGCACCCAATGGGATGGCGAATCAAACTATTGATTGGGTTAAAGTGATCATTGATTAATTAATCTATATATTGATGTAGATAATTACTAAAGGTTGACCAATAAAGTTTTATTGGGTGTAAAGAGTTATTAACTAGTCAAATATATAGACCTAGAGGTTATACTCATAAGATCTCATAGATGTTGGTAGATATAAAAATTATTATGAGGGATTTTATGAAAAATTTACATTTTAAATGCTTATAAATATGATGAAAATGATCACAACTCAAGATGCCTATATAGGCCTTGTGCAAATTCTCTTTTTTCTTCTCTTTCTCTCTTGTGAAGTGCTTTGAAGAGAAGATCGAACTATCTAGAGACTGTGTGAATACCTGTAAAGGCTGAAAAACTTGAATAGCTTCAAGAACTCCTTTAAGGGAACCTTATAAATATATTTTTGACGAAAAGAATGTGAAGTCATTTAAAACACACGTCCACGCATAATTCTTTTTCAAATATTGAATTGATGATTTAATTTCTAAATTAATTAGGATAATGGTGAGTAACGATCAAATCCATAGAGAATTAGGAAATTTTTTTAGATATCTTTGAAATTAAATCAAATTGGACAAATACTTGATGTAAAAATTAGGGAAATTGATATTTTTAGAAATAAACTAGAAGAAGAATCCACAAAATAAAAAAATCAAATCAATTTAGATTAGTATTCGTGGAGAAATCTAAGAGCAAAATAAGTGGATAGAAATCGATCGTGAAGAGAGAGAAAATCATGAAATTAAGTAAAATTGATGTGATCTACACATCAAAATTAAAATTCTAATAGTATAAGAAGAAAGACTTAGAAGAAAACACATAATCTAAACCAAAATCATGCTCGAAATAACTCAATTAATCGCTTAATCAAGGCTTTTTCATTTCGTATCTTTGAAAGACATAAAAATTTGGAGTTCAATCGGCGAATTCTTTTTTCTCGCTCGACAAAATCTTGATTTTATGTACTCCCTAGAAGTGGAAATAAGTCTGGATAAAGATGAAAACAAGGATTCAAGGATTATGCTGTCCTAAAGATTCGATCAATAGAAAATCAAAGAATGAGTACATAGTACGAAGAAGGGGGGTGGTGGTGTACGACCCCTCTCGCCACTAAGACACGATATCACGGCATCGGAGGAGCCCTTTTGCGCGCGTGGATCTATCCGCTTATCTTTATTTCTTTATTATGAACTTTTGACCCAGCACGTGTTTAAGCGGGTCCTCACTTATTTCCCTCTCCCTTTTAGGCTTGCGGGTTGGTTCTTCCCTTTTCGGGATCCCATTCGTGAAGCCCTTTCTCTTTGTGAACCTTTATTTTCTATGAGTAGTTTGGGTTTTGGGTTGTGGGCCTCAATGCCGCCTCCACGAATTCCTCCTGCCGCCTCCCGTTTGCCGCACGGAATTCTCCCTCCGCCGTGAGCTTGCCTTCCTCCTCCTCCCCCTAACGTTCACGGCCACCCCCGACCACTCCTACTTTCCCCTGCTCACAGCTCTCCTCGCACTGACCGACCGCGGGTCTAGAACTCCTTCCCCTTCCCTTCTTGGCACCTTCCCAGTTTCCGCTCATGCGGAACAAGCCCCACCTCCTCTCCCTCCACGACCCAGTCTCCTATCCGTGAATCCACCTTCCAATTTCCGTCACCCCGTTCCCAAATTTCGTCATCCAGCCCTCCAACAAGTCCCCAACTACCCACTCGACCTTCCCGACGCTCTGAAAATCGACTTCCCCTCCCGATTCACTCCCATTCTCCATACCAGTCTCTACCATCGCCACCCACTTGTGTTCCGCAAACCACCCTCCCCTCCCCTTGACCTTTTTCCCACTCGCGCATTTCAATCGCAAAATCGAAATCGCGAGTTCTCCACCTCGCCGCATCATTACGAATTCCTATTTGGCAACCATAAACTCACCTTCTCATCCTGCCGATCATCACCACATCAACCTGATTCTGCCTTCCTCTCTCATTTCCCGACACCACCCTTCCCTCGCACTCAGCCCATTTTCCGAATCCGACGCACAACCTCCCCAACCCCCTCATCCTGCCAATTCCTCCCGGCCTCGCGCAAGTCACATCGCCCGAAGTCGCGAACGAGTTCGCTCAGCCCTCCCGAATTCCCTACACTCCCATCTCCCGCGAAATCCCCACTTCTCGCCCTGACAAAGTCACCTCGCCCCAGCTTCCCACCTCCGAATTTCCCTCTACCGCGACCCCGTCAACTTCCCGGATTGCTGCCCATCCGCGCCACGATCCAGTGCCTTGCTAACATCAACTTCCGCAGAATTTGACATTCCCGCAGAACTTAACCTTCTGCGGGATCCCCTCGACCGCGGAGTACTCCCGGCCAGAAAATCAGGGTCACCCTCACATCCTGCAGCCCTCCTCCTGCAATACTCCCCTGCCGCTCCCCTCATCCTGCCGATCGTCCACCTCCTCGCGCCCTGCTGAAATCCATCGTCGTCATGCCAATTTCAAATCCCGCACCCCACCTACCCGACCGCCACTCGAGTGCGTGTCCGGCCCTCCTCTCACGCGCACACCCCCGCCCAATCGCCCGTGCACGTGTCGCTCGGGTTCGCACTGCCCTGCGCCACTCTGGTTGCGCAGACCTGGGTCAACTCAGGTTGACCATGCTCTTCCCCGGGTTGACCCCGCCACTCACCCTGTCAATCTACACAGTCCACCCGTGCCTTGTGCGACCCCTCTCTGCGTTGTCCCCTGCGCGGTCCCCAGACGTCTGGACTGCCCGCGAGGCCCCTGGTGTCCTCCCGGCCACGCACCGCGCGCACTCCCGGCCACGTCCCGCGTGACCACTCGGCTACGCCCGCGCACCCACCCGGTCGCGCCACTGCATGCTCTCCCTAGTCAGGCCCTCGTGACTTGTCCGTGCTCTTTCGCCTACACGACCAACATCAATACCGTGCTAAGGGCTTCGCCACTTCTGCCGACCACCCGTGCCACGTACGAGCGACTCTCAATACGCCACGACCCACCGGGCTCGTGCTCCGCAGGTTAGCTTGGACCCCTCATTTAAAGTGAATTACTTTTTCGAAGCGTTTCCTTTACTCGTCTCCACCGCCGTTGGACGACGTAGATAGGGTAGTACGAGTATAGGTGTGAGATTTCTAACGAGTACGTCAGGTCCAACACCGAGCGTGGGCTGCAGCTTCGGCCACTCCACGACGAGCCACTCCATGCCTCCGGACGTGGCTCAAGAGGACCTCACCCTACCCATCGTTGCGAGTTTCCCCTGGTTACCCGGAGTTGACTTCGCTTGTCGGCACGCCTGCCTGCCCGTAGGTTTAGGCTAGATATCATATTTTAGGGTCAAGGATTCACCGACCCGTCGATTTGGTTTGACCGGCTATCTTTAGTCATCCTCAATCCCATTGCTCAGGCACGAGGTTTTTCACAACCGCGTCCTACATTAGGGGGTTAATAAATAGGGCTAAATTTGGGCGTGCCCATTCAATTGTCTCTTCATCTTCGATCAGTGGTCATGATTAAAAGAGGGGAGGGTAATTGGTATCTTTAATTCATGGCCGTAAGATCTTCATTGGAGTGCAGATTTTGCCATGCTATCACCTGTACACGAATCATCTTGCAACCGTTGTCATTCTATTTTCATCGAACACTCTATATGCATACACATGTCACATGAGTCCATTGGGTGCAATAAATCTTAGTTGTTATAAATCGTGAGATGAATGATTCAGATAAGATGAATTGGCGACAAATCGTGGTGTGTCACGTAACCCCTGGCATTTAAATGAAGACGATTGAGACTAATTAACTCACGAAGATTGAACGCTCCTTTTTGTGCCATGTTGCTTGTGTAGAAAAAAATTTAAGCAGAAACCCACATTGAATAAACTATAGTCATTTTTCGTAAATATATATATGCGACCTCTATCGTTAGCTTATGTCCCTTAAAAAGGTGCTCAAATCACTAATGACGTGCACACACGTGTGACGAAACGTATCCATGCAGTCGTTAATTGCACATCAATTCATGTCAAAATAAAGTCCAAACTTACCAATTTTATGAAATTAATTCGAATTGAGGGGTATAATGGTAAATATGGGTCGAATTCACAGGGAATTAGGGAAATTTATGATGATCTCTTCAAATTTGATCAAATCACACAATGAATTGATGATAGAAATTGGGGAAAATGGTATTTTATGAAAGAGGACTTGAAGACAAATCCACAGAATCAAAAATCAATGAATTTGACTTTGATTTCACGGAGAAATTGAAGATTGAAGATAGGGTATATTTTTGAAAATGTAAATCGTGATTTTACCAAAATTAAGACTGAAATGAAACTAATTAACGATTCTAAATGAAATTAAACACTAAACGAAGATAGATTAGGATTAAAACACGATCCCTAGCCCACAATTGAGATTGAATTGATCCAATTTATCGCCGAAATCAAGGCTATTCATCAAAATCAAAAAATCGCAATTCGTGGAGTTCAAGCGTCGATTTCTTCCTTGTTGATCGTCAAAATCTTGATCTTAAGCTCTCCTCGGACGTGGAAATGAGTCTAGAAGCGATTGAGATCAAGAGATTCAAGAGATTTGGTGTCTAAACATTCAATTTGATTGAATTGGTCTCGAATGCTTTACAAAATTTAAAGAACATCTAAATTTATAGGCGATTTGGGCATAACCATCCAATGAAATGCATCAACGGCTCTGATGAAACGTGCGGATGCAAATCGTTACCATTAAGTCGTGACTGTTGGATTGCGATTGGACGCATCAGATGAAGCCACGTTGCATGCGTTATAAAACGCATCAAAACGCTCGCCGTTGGATTGTGATCGGACGATCTCGATGCATTTTGAGACGGTTTAATCAGAGCTGCTATAACTCCTCAGATCGATGGCTCTGAATAAATCATTTATAAAATGATTCGCCCACGAATTGCGATGCACCACATACCCCCTCCATTAAGCAAAGATCAACGGCTCTTAATCTTCACGGGATCGGACGCTCCTCACGCTGCCACGTCACCGCTCGCCTCTACTATTTTATCACAGTACGATCGCACGGTCCAGATCACGCCACGTCACCTGTGCTTTAATAAAAATTGAGAAAAATCGATTTTTAATTAGAAAAATTGATTTTTAATTCTGGAAAATCCTCAAAAATTCATTAAGTATTCAGAAAAATTCAGAAAAAAATCTGGAAAAATCCTTAAAAATTAGAAAATTCATAACTTTGAAAATATAACTTCAAATTAACCCAAATTTCTTTCATTTGATCAGAAATTTAATTTATATTTCAAAAATACTTTCATTCCTTTAAGATTTTAACTTTAGAAAATTAAATGAATGTTTAAAAAAATGATTTCTCTTATTATTAAGATTAAAAACTACTTATAATCTGAAGTAAAGATGGGATATAAAATAATTTTATCATTAATTTATAATAATTAACCCTAATTTAAAGTATTTTAAGATTATAATAACTTTTTCATAGAATGATAGATAAATACTCATAAATATGATAACATGCATGGGAATGAAATCTGTTATGCCTTAATATGCATTAATAATCATATATTATTAGGTCTAATTAGCATGTTATCAACATGCGCCACGTGGAACACGTATACGTTGCAAAGTGACGACATGGAAGCGCGCCTACCACATCATCAGCCACGTCAATGTACATGTAAAAGCCCCTTTGTGATGCTTTTGAATTAAAATAAAATTAAAAGAAAAGTATAAAAATTTAAAAAAATTCAAGAAAAATTCCTAAAAATTAGAAAATTTATAACTTTCAAAATACACCTCAATTTTAATCCAATTTTTTTACCACAAAATAAGTAATCTACCATTTCTTCATTTTAATTTAATAAGTAACAAGAGAATAAATTTCTAACTAAAAAAATATACTCATTTTACTTGGAAAATAAAACTAAAAAAATAAATGAGTGTATATAAAAATATTTTCTCTTATTATTTGCATTTAAAACTCAATGTTAATCAAAAAATAGAAATGAGGATAATCTACTTTAACATTTTATCTTTGATTATGCATGATTATCTCTTAAAATAATACATTTTAAGATTTATGATTTACAGTGCAAAGAGTGATGAATATGCACTCAAAGTGTGATAACATGCATGAGAATGGAATAATTTGTCTTAATTTGTATTAATAGTCATGTAATTATATGCATAAGCTGCATCTTACAAATTTTTATGACCTGCATAAGATGAAAAAGTTAATCCTTCAAATTTGTGTTAAGAGTCACGTAACTTGAAGTTGCATGTATAATCCTTGAGTCAATATCCTCAAATACAGTGGGCGGGCGATCCCATCTTGACCACACAATCATTTACGAGGACTTGATGCCGCACCAAATATATGACGTTTTAGAGCTCCCATAGCTAGGGATTCACAAGTCATAATTAAAACACAGTCATCCATTTACAAGATGTCTTTGGTATCTCAAGTCAAAGGACCACACACACAACCGTGATTCTCTTGCATTCTAGACTCAATCACGCATGGATTGAGGCAAGTTAATTAGAACATTGTGAGAAAACGTTTGAAAATCGCCCCTTGAACACGGAAATCACGATGAAAAAGGAATCAGAGAAATTCGTTGCAATCAAAGCAATTGGAGGCTCAATCTTCATGTCAATCGGGTTAGTAGTGTGATTCCTTCGTAATCCTCACATTTTAGATAGTTTAGATTAGATTTAGATAGGTAATTAGAGTTTAGGAATCAGAATTTTCGTTATTTCACCCAAATTTAGTTGTGGAATTTTGCTGATTTTCAAACAATGATTTCTCCTTGATCTGAACTTCAATTCAAACAAATTTAGTATCATTAGATTTCTTGTTCAATCAGCTTTCCATGTATATCTGATTCCTAAATTTTCATTAAGATTTGACCCTTCGATTTGTCATTTGACCAACCATTGTTCAAAATCAATCCGAATTTGTGCATTGACTTTCGAGGGAAATTATTACCAATATAGAAGGTAAAATGTACTAATTTTAGTTTCTTTGCAATTCTCTGATTATAAGCTTTCTACTCATAGGTGATTTTCTAGATTTGGGTATCATTTGATTATTCAATTTAAGGATTTTGACTAATACCTTTATTTCAATGATTTTTTATTTATTGATTTAGGAAAAATCATAGTAAATTAAATTCTTCCCTAAAAATCACAATTTTTATATTAAAATTCTCCTTTTTCTCTCTAGTTTCTAAAAATATAATTTTTGTAATATTTTCTCACCTTTTTCCTCACTGATTTATAGAAAGTTTAAAGTCTGGTCAAAGTCAATGCTTTGACTTTTCTTCTCCAAATATTTTTTTAAAATTCTTAAAATATCTTATCTCATATATTAATACTATTTCTATTGATAATATATCATTTTTATTTTCTTAAAAAATCCTAATTAGACTTAACTTTGACCAAGTCAACTCTTTCGGTAATAGTCAACCGTGCTCTCTATTGTTCGACCCGATCTCATCACTATACTTGATTTCATATTCTTTAAACCATTGTGAGTTTGGAATTAGAAATGTTATTTGACTAATGATCGTGTGTTTTAACGACCGCACTAAATTGTGACCTCAAAATGACGTCGTTGCCGGGGAGCACGCGTTATTGATTTTTCATTCGAATTTGAGGCCAAATTAGGGGTTTTCTCTTGTGTTATTGTACGAACCTTGCGGAGAAAGTAATTTGAACTTTAAGACAATCTCATTAGTGGAAAAACCAATAATTGAGTTAAGATTACCATTTTGCCCTTGCTTTACTTTTTGGTTCAATTAAGTATTCTATTTTTGTGTTTTTCACTTCATTGAGACGAGGAACGTGATATATTAGGTATGTCTATGTTATTAAAGGTTTATTGGTGTTCTTTGCTCTTGTAGTGTGATTTGTGATTGTGTTTATCTCTATTTCTCTTTTGCTAGATTAGAGTATAGCATTCACATCACATGTAGAGTATAAAATATTTTGGATTTTCTTATATATATCTAGTAGTATCTCTTTGATCTTTTTGATATAGCTATGAATAGGAATCTGAAGAACCGAGGAGGAAGACAAGGCTACCAAAATCAGAGATCCATGAGGCATACAAGGAATAACCCCTTGTATGATGACCTATTCGACACATCAACGCATTCTAGAATTCCATCAGAGACTCAATCCAGTGCTTCCATACCAGCTCTTGCCACACCGATGCAAGGAGAACCAATAGATGTCCCTCATGCCATCGAGACAGCGAGGTGATGCCTTAGCAATTATGCGAGGCCGGTCGTTCAGAGGCAGACTACTCGAGTCAATGCCCCTCTTAAAAGAGGTGCAAATTTTAAAATTGACTCATACATACTTAGCCTCTTGCCCACTTTACATGGAATCCCATCAAAGGATCCTTATATACATGTGGATGAATTCAGCCAGGTGTGCGAATTTAACCAATTCCACAGGGTCCCCTTCGAGACGGCCAAGATGCGCTTCTTTCCTTTCACACTCAAGGAAAGGGCAAAGGAGTGTTTTTCACCTTAGGCCGCGAGTTTGACTCCTGAAGAGATATGAAAGATGCATTTTTGCATAAATACTACTCGGTAGGGAAGACTAGTGCCATGAGAAGAGCTATACGCAAATTCTCACAAGGGCCGAGCGAGGTGTTCTATGAGGCATGAGAGAGACTTAGAGATCTTTTGAGACACTGCCCTTATCACTGCATACCAAAACATAAGATTACTCAGATATTTTATGATGGCTTGGGTGTGCTCGGATCGATATTTACTCGATGCGGCTAGTGGAGGCACATTCATGAGCAAATATGAGGATGAAGCCCTCGAGTTGATTGAGTTGGTGGCTGAAGATAGTCACCATCATGCGGCAAAGTACTTCGGAGGATGAAGTGCTCCTTCAAAGGGAGGGATGTTGGATACGAAGGCAGTAGAAAGAGGCATGCTTTTGGACAAGATCAAGAAGCTGATCAAGGCACAAAACTTGATTATGCATTTTCTTAAAATCCGATTAGGTTCCAATGGCCTCGCACCATTAGCACATAGTGATGCCTCTCAATGTTCACATTTCTTGAGTTTTGAGCAGTGATGGCAATCCAAGGTCCATATCCATGTCGAAAAAATCCTATGACATATCCGGGGTTGAGCCAAGTGGGTAGATCTCACTATCTGACTCAGGGTTATAGTAAAAATAGTTATTATAACCCATCTTATGCGCAGCAGCGGAGCGGGCAGCACACTTCATACCATCAGCCGTTCGGATCCACTAAGTAGCCTAAGGGAAACCCAAGACCGACACCTTTCGTCTGCGGTCCTCCCCAAGCGGTTACACTACCACCAGCCATGCCACCTCCTACACCCTCCAATAGTCTCATCATGAGTGCGTTAGAACAAATGATGAGTAAATTAACCGAGGTAAGTGACTGACTTCATAGAGTCAAAGGGGCTAAGGCCCAATGCTCCGATGCTTTTCTCGATCAGAGGAAGGGAAAGCCAGTAGAATTCGCTGACCAATTACCTTCCCAACCTCCACCAAACCCTAGGAATCTAGGGCAAGCATCGTCGAGCCGCACACACAATGTGAACCAAGTTCACACAAAATCTAGTCCATGTCCATTTCCAAGTCTTAACATGGCCCATGTCAACTCTAACATCCTAAATCAAATCTAAACTAGAACGTGAGTGAAGCTTCTGAAGTAGGATCGATTCCTTGGTGCGCAAAGGGGGGATGTTTAGATTTTGAGCACTAGTTTCAATTCCAAAGTATATCGTGTTGAATCTATTCCCACATATCTCTCTAAAAGTTAATCCTCCCAGATAATTCGATGCGTTTCTCTCATATACCATGAATAGGCATATTTAGAATATATGTTTTAAAAAAATTATCACTATATTATGATCTTATCATAATTCATTTGGTCATTGCATATGCTCATGGACGTCATTACAAACATCACACAAGAGTAACAATGAATAAAATTTTATTTTAACGAATATAAACAAAAGATAAAAGTGTAATTGTCTTCAAGGCCACATTATTTCCATCACTTCCCATCCAAATTATGCTGAAAAGGCTGAGAGGACTCTAATAGTATTTAATCTTATCATAGGAGCAAACATATCAATGTAATCAAGTCCATACCTTTGACTATACCCCTTCATAATGATTCGGGCTTTATGCTTCATGATTTGCCTAGTAGAGACTCTCTTGACTTTAAAAACCCCTTTCAACCTGATGGGTTTGCATGCTTCATGTGATAAGTCAAAAACCCACGTGTTATTCTTCATAATTTGATTCATTTCTTCATCCACGTCAGTTTTCGCCTCCTTTTCTTTCAATGCTTTAAAGACATTCTCAAGTTCCTTCTTCAATGACATACCTCATCTCCATCCATCTATGGAGTTTCTTCATATCAAAGGGAGAGTTCTTTGAATTTTCTTGGTTGATCACTTATAGAGGATGACGAAGTCATGAAAGAGCATAAAAATTGTCTAGAATCTAAATTTCTCCTTCTCTCTCAAGCTTTAGGTCAGAGTTGACTGGTTTTATTGCCTAGTTGATCCATTTTTTTGTGCATTGTGTCGAATCTATCCCCATATATGTTTGATATTGACCTCCAATATGCTTCATTGTGATTCAACGTCCACACTAGTCTCTCTCATTCATGCTTCAACCACCGATGTTCTAAGTCAATGCTTCTTAACCTTGGATATTCATTAATATCAAGCTGCCAAGAATAAAATCCATTATTATAAATGAGTGACCTTGATAAACTGAAGCGAATTCTCAAGAGGATATCACATAAACTGAAGTGAATTCTCAAGAGGATATCTCAATATTGCATATTTGTAGTCTCCCTTTGCAAATTTACCATTCATACTACTGTATAACCAAAAGAAAGGAAAACCGAAGATAGATACTTCGCACGAAAATATATAACCCTTTCCAGTAACAATTTCTTAAAAAAACATAATGTTTTCCAGTGCTGATATCTCCGACATCATTACACTCCCCAAAGATGTACCATTGAATTCATGATCACCGCAACCAACTCCACGTCGTTCTTCCTGTCCCACTGCTAACTGTAATGCCCGATGATCCACCTTTCCCATCACTCTAATAATCTCCCGTCGTAGTCTCCTTAATCCCACCTTGTACCCCAAAGACGACCCTCATCTCATCCACCATTGGCATTCAAAGGAGTTGGGGGTAGGATAACTGTCCAAAATGTCAAACCTGCTCATTGCCCAAATAGCGATAGTCAGCTCGCCCAACCCTTTTTTTCAAGTCCAGGAGTCTAACAGAAAGAAGTCTTCTCACCCTTCTTCTCCTCTAATTAGCTTGATAAATATCCATCTCCCTACCTGTCGACTAGCCTAATCCATCGAACCCCCCTTCAAAGATGCAACATCTGAGAATTAATTGTCTAGAAGTGAAGAGCGGTTGGCGGTGGGATATGCCGCCGAGAATTTTCTGCGCGAGCGATGCTATAAATAGATCATGCAATTCACAATGACGAAGTAGATCGTGCAATTCACAATAGGTCATGCAATTCACAATAGATCATGCAATTCACAATAGATCATGTAATTCACAATAGATCATGGAATTCATAATTTTCTCTAGTTCTCGGAGTTCTCTTCCTCGGCCTCATCTTGCCTTCTTCAGCGGCGACTAACATCCTTCTCAGCGGCCAGTCTCTGCAGTCGGGGAAGTCTCTGACAGAAGGGACTTACGTCCTGACTCTGAGGGATGATTGTAACCTAGTCATTACTGACAACGGGACCATGGTCATAGCCACCGGCACAGCAAGAAGGGGCACCAACTACGTTGCCATGATGCAGTTCGATGACAACTTCGTCTTATACAACGGGAGCCGTAGTGTTGTGTGGTCCACGAATACCGGCAAGTTCTTTGGATTCTACATACTTTTCCTTCAGCCTTACCGCAACGTTGTATCTACGGTTTTGGCTTGTGGCGAGAGCGGAACCAAGGTCGCGTAAGTGACTGTGAGAACAAAAAAGAAATAAGGAATGTTGATTTACCTGTTCTAGATCTTGAAAGAATATTTCCTAGGAAAATTTTAGTAGAGTCACCAAAAGATAGCTGCCAATCGAAGCAGCGTAAGGGATTCTATTGAGTTGTTCTAAGTCATTAAACAACATAGTGTTTCAAATAGAGACTATCAATTTATCCTCGGTATTTATTGCTGAGTCATCTATACGCATGTCACTTTATAATGTTAGCTGATAAGTCCGAAATATGGGATGCAATGCGTCGCTGTGCTTTTATTCAGGCTTAATCAATAAAATGTCCTCTTGTTCAAATAGATCAAGTATACTAAGCACCAAGACAGTTATCTAAAGTTAATTGCAATTTCAAACTATATAGATAGACATAATCAAGAAACATCCTCTATAATGTTCTTAATCAGACTTCTCTTCTTATATTTTATGTGTAAACATCTTATCAGATATATATTTTTTTATTTATCAAACTAGATCAAGAATGTTAATTTCCTGATTAAGCTTCTGCAAATAATTTCTAAACTGATCTATCGAATTATATTTTCCATAGAATCTTCAATTCAATGTAAACTTTATTATTAAATGTTTTGTTTTGTTTTTCTTAGTCTTTTTAAATGTGTTTGTCAATGTCTTAATATGATTTAGGAATTAATCTCTCTGTTTCACAAAGTAATGCAGAATTTACATGTAATATGATGTTACTGGTTTTATAGTGATATGTGAAATAGCAGATAACTAAATCTACATTTAGAGAGGAGAAGAAAAACCTAATTGATGAAATGAGACTGCAGGTTGAAAATTCAAAACATACTGAAACAAGAAATGAAATTAATTCAGCATAAATTTTTTTTATTTCATTTTTATGTGTTTCTTACTGAGAAAAAGAACTCTCATGAAAATTGAGGTCAATTGGACTGAGATTCAGAATTAAAATTCACAGATTAAACAAAAAAAATATAATAAAAAAATTCTGAGTAAAAATTTCGAAGAATCAAAGTGTACAAAGAAGAAAACTGAAGAGGTATTCAATTTAGAAGAGAGTGAAAGAAAAGAAAAGAAAATGAAAGAAACAATCTAAAAAGTAAATCGTATCTAAACGTAATCACACAAATAGGATTGCGTGATTAAAAAAGAAGAAACTGAATCTATTTGAATGCTCATGACTTACAGACGGATCTTCTTTCCCAATGTGTCCTCTAGGCCGAGAAATCAAGAACGCCCTCTCCCCTTGTCTTCCTCATATTTTTGAGAAAAATCATCGATTTTGAGTCGGTCAACTCTGATTTTTCTATTTTACTTTTTTGATATTAATTCAAATTAATCCTACACTGAGCTATTCGAAGCAGAAATTTATCGTTTAGATACTTAATTTCGATGAGATTAAGTGAATTGTCCCTCTCTACGGACGACAGACGATCAGCGCGTTAGACTCGAATTGGGAGAGCGTAACTCTCACGAATAGCGATAATCAGGTACGATTAATTTGTCATTGTTGAATATTTTTATAGTATCTCTTATTATTATTATCATATTAGTATATTAGTGCATATTTATGAGACAAGAGTCTAGTTGGAGAACGAGGAATAATCCTTTACACATAGATCTTTTTGAACGTTCCTCGCAATCCCTTTCCTCTTCCGCGTCATCATCGACCTTAGATATGGCCCTGAACGATAAGGGAAATGTTAGGAGACGCCTTAGTGACTATGCTAGGCCTATTCTTCAAAGATCCGTTACTCGTATTCACGCACCTCTTGCACGAATTTTAGGATAGATTTGCATGTGATGAGTATGTTACCTATCTTCCATGGTAAACCTTCTAAGGATCCTTATAGACATGTCGACGAGCTTAGTCAAGTATGTGAGATCAATCAGATTCATAATGTGTCGGCAGATGTGATGAAGATGAAACTCTTTCCCGCCACCCTTAGAGATAGAGCTAAGGATTGGTTTCTTAAGTTAGGAAAAGAATTCACTTCTTGGACCGAGATGGAGGAGGAATTTCTTAGGAAGTACTATTATGTAGGGAAGACTACCTCTGTTAGGAAGGCGATGCGTGAGTTTACCCAAGGACCGAGTGAAACATTTCATGAAGCTTGGGAGAGACTTAGAGACCTCACTAGAGAATGCCCTCACCATGGAGTGTCTAACCATAAGCTTACACATATATTTTATGATGGGTTAGGCCCACAAGATAGATATCTTTTAGATGGAGCTAGCCGTGGCACCTTCATGAGCAAGTTTGAAGAGGAAGCAATGGAATTGATCGAGACTGTGGCGGAAAATAGCCACCACAACGCGGCCAAACCATTCGGAAGAGGTGCATTGCTGAAGGGAGGATTAATCGACGCAAAGTCAATAGAGACGGGCATGCTCCTAGAGAAGATCGACAAGATGGCGGAGGTTTCAGAATCTTCTATTAGATCGGTTCCACATCCGCAACGGATCTAAAGGACTTGCATCCGTCGCTCTACAAGAAGGGTTGCCATGCACCCATTGCTCACGCCTCGACCATGTCGAGATGGACTGTCCAATCATGGCAATTCAAGGGCAGGGCATGTATAGACAAGGCCCACTAGGAGGGCAAAGTCAATAGGGACGACCGAATTATCAAGGTACATATCTAACTTATTTTAATAATCCTGCTTATAACAATCCGATGCAGCAGCAAGGATTTAGGAGGAACACGGATCGGACGTATCCTCCATATAACACCGGTCAACAACAAAACTTGCAACATCAACCCTACGCGAATGCAAGACAGTCGACGTATATCCCACCACAACAATCATACAGTCAAGCCCAACGACTGACTGCACCATCTACAGATCCGATTCTGGGTGCGATCTCTCAGTTGATGGAGCAAATGAACATGATGAACTCACGCGTGGAAGAGATACAGGATTTTGTCAAGACGAACATCCCTACCTCGACTGATAATAAGAAGGGTACACAAGTTTCATTTTCTGACCAATTACCATTGCAAGCCACTATCAACCCGAGGAATCAAAGGTCCTCATTGAGTCAAACGCATAATCTGAGTCATGTGCATGTTGATGAGGAGGTGGTGGAGGCTGCATTAGCGATATCGACCCTTAGGAGCGGCAAGGACTTACCTGATCCTTATAAGGATCATCCTTTACACAAGAGCTCGATAGATAAAGAAACACCGATAGTCGTAGTAGAGCAAGATAGTAGTTCTGATGATGAGGAAGAATGGGTGCGAGCTGAGTCGAATCCCGACACATACAAACCACCCGTACCTTACCCTCAAGCATCGAGCAAGCCTAAAGATAAAGTTAGTGAATCTGATGATCATTTATTAGAAGCCTTCCAAAAGGTGAGCATTACCATCCCTTTAGTAGATACAATTAGGCATATACTTTCTTATGCTAAATTTCTTAAAGGCATATGCACAGCCCATAGAAACCCCAAGAGGATTCAATTGAGTGAGAATATTAGTTCAATTATGATGAATTCTCTTCCGATTAAAAAGAGAGATCCAGGAGCTCCCATGATTACAAGTGAGATTGGAGGAATGAATTTTACTAGATCCTTGTTAGATACCGGAGCTAGTATCAATATCCTCCCTAAAGCCGTATTTGGCCGTCATCATGTAGGGGAGTTTCAGCCTTTCCTTATAGAGTTATGTTTAGCGGATGGATCGGTGAGGAAGCCTCATGGCATAGTAGAAGATGTGATTGCTAGAATCAAAGGGTGTTATTTTCCAGTAGACTTCCTAGTTGTAGATATGAAGATCACTAAGAAGCTTAGTCAAGCCCCAATTATCCTAGGAAGACCTTTCTTAGCTACCGCAAAAGCCGTTATAGATTGGGGAAAAAGAGAAGTAATTCTCAAAGTGGGGGAGCACACGATGAAGGTCAACATCAAAAAGTTAATGAAATATCCTTCACAAGCTTTCGAGGACTTGGGTGCCATCGACCTATTTGATGACCAAGACATAGAGACTTGCATCGAAGAAGTCATGACGAGCAACAAGGAAGCTGATTTCAAGGAGCTACTATTGGACGAGCCAACAGGGGAGCTCAAGCCTCTTCCATCTACACTCAAGTATGCTTTTCTTGACTCTCAGTAGGTAAAACCGGTGATCATTTCTTCCCAGCTCAATGAGGAGCAGGAGAAACGATTACTCGACGTATTACGACGGAATGAGCAAGCAATCGGCTGGACTCTAGCAGATTTTAGGGGATTAGACCCTTCATTATGCACTCATCACATATTTTTGGAGGACGAGTCCAGACCCGTGAGGGAAGCCCATTGACGACTAAACCCTACGGTATGGGAAGCCGTAAAGGAAGAGATCCTAAAGTGGCTTAATGTAGAGATCATCTATCCCATATCGGATAGCCAGTGGGTTAGTCCCGTGCACGTTGTTCCCAAGAAGGCAAGAGTTACGGTGACCGTGAACGACAAGGGCAAAGAGATCCAAATGCGCCTTACGACGAAGTGGCAAGTTTGTATCGACTACCGGAAGCTGAACGCCGCAACAAAGAAGGATCACTTCCCGTTGCCGTTCATTAATAAAATCCTTGATCGACTAGCAAGTCAGACTTACTTTTGTTTCTTGGATAGTTATTTAGGGTATAATCAGATTGCGATTCATCCAGACGATCAAGAAAAGACGATGTTTACATGTCCCTTTGGCACGTTTGATTTTAGGCGAATGCCATTTGGATTGTGTAACGCCCCTGCGACATTCCAGAGACGTATGACGACGATATTTTCTGATTTCCTTGGCGACAGTCTCGAAGTCTTCATGGATAATTTCTCTGTCTTTGGAGATGATTTCGACAACTGTCTAGCTCACCTGACAAAGATCCTCGAGGTCTGCATCAAGAAACGACTAGTATTGAGTTGGGAGAAATCCCATTTTATGGTGCGAGAGGAAGTAGTGCTCGGGCATCTCGTCTCGGGCAAAGGTTTGGAGGCTGATAAGGCCAAGATTGAGGTCATTCAAAACCTCCCTCTCCCCACTACATTACAAGATTTACAGAGTTTTCTAGGACTCGTTGGCTTCTACCGCAGGTTTATACGAGACTTTGATAAACTTTCTAAACCGCTAACCACTCTTCTTTGCAAGGATAAGGACTTTTTCATCGACAAAGAAGGGGAGTGTGCATTCGAGATGTTGAAGCTCGCCTTGATCAAAGCACCAATTCTTCTAAGTCCTAATTGGGACTTACCTTTCGAGATCATGTGCGATGCTTCCGATTATGCAGTTGGAGCAATGTTGGGGCAACGGATAGATAAGAAGCCAACCGCCATTTGGTATGCGAGTAAGACCCTTGCTGAAGCTCAAATGAATTATACGATGACAGAAAAGGAGCTGTTGGCGGTGGTCTGTGATAACATGCATTTATAACTTGAATTCTTATCCTAATTAACTCATATTCATGCTTATTTTATGTAAATATGATGCATGTTATCATACTTTTTAGGAATTTTCTCCATTGGCATGTCATTTCACTAAAGTTGATATTTATGCATAAATTAGGGATAATTTCATGCTTAATAGCTGATTAATCTTTTGTTTAGATTAATAGAATTTAATCTCTGTTATTGAATGATTTTTGACTTTAGTAAATGTTTGGAAAGATAATTTCAAGATGAATTTATGATTTAGAATGTTTAATGAGAAATGATTTAAGTAAATTCTAATTCATCTTGATTTCTTCTTTCAAAATATATTTTAAATGACATGATATTAAAAAGAAAAGAATTTGTGATCCAATGGAGAAAATTTGGATTAAAAAGGAGTTGTATATTTTAAATTAGGAATTTCTGAAGGTTTATGCCTTTTTCTGATTTTTTATTTGATCTTTATTTATATTTTCCTTATTAAAATCGGGAAAAAGGGGATTTTACTTACCTGCAGGGTGACATGGCGACCGGCGGCTGACGTGGCGCGCGGGACCACCTCGAGGTGCGACGCGGCACTGAGGCCACATGGCAGAGCCCGGGTGTCCCGCGCGAGGCGCAGGTGGCGCTGACGCGTGGCAGAAGGCCACACGGACGCCCGTGAGGGGCGCCACATGGCAGGTAAGGATGGCAAGTGGAGGGCCCACGGGTATAGTGGGCCCTGGTAATAGTGGGGGGGGGCGGTAACACAATTGGTAATAGAGGGGAGCTCCCCTATTTAACCGCGTTTTATCTCGTCATTTTCTCCGTGTGGGACTATGTCTTACCTTTTGCAGGCGACGTGGACGCATCGTACGCGTTGGATTTTCCTCGGAAGCGTCGATCGCGTGGACCTGAGTCCACGTGATCATCCATTCAAGCACGTGCTTAAAAAAGGGCATAAGTGAAAATGATCAAGAGGCTTACCTGATGACACGTGGAGGCACCAAGTACGTGGGATCACCATCGCGATTTGATCACGGCTTTATCAGACGTTGGCTCATCAGACGGTCGCGATCTTCATCGCGAGCTTCTCATCGATTGGACGGCTGGCGGTGGACTCTCCTCACAATCGTGGTGCACTGGATCGGGGGATCGCGGCCGTCCATCCATTTGAAGCTCCATCAAACGACGGGGAATGATCGAGGAAGAACTCCACGATCGCGGCCTGATCGAACCGCGATCGCGGCGTGATTGAGCCGCGATTGTGGATCCTTCATCGTGAAATCGAAGCCATGATCGTCAGATGGTTTCTGTTGATAATTGTGAGCACGATCGATACCCGATCGTGGCCTAATCGTGGCAAAAATCGTGGCCCGATCGTGGCTATTTGGAAGCGAAATTCAAGCCAAATTCACCACCAAATTGGAGCGGAATTGAAGCCACGACATCACCCCAAGGAACCGCTCCCACGTCGCCATGAATCAGCCCCCACGACCGCTTCAATTGCCCATGATTTTTGGGCTAATTTCCCCTTTAAAAACCCATGTAGTTCTTCATTGTTCTTCAACTTTTGATCGATTCATGAAGGAATTAAGCAAATTTTGAGGAAGATCTCTAGTTCATCGTGATCCCCCCGCGTTTAGACTCGATTGCGAAGCAATTGGAGCGGGATTGATCGCGAATTCTCCTTGATTTCATCGAATTTTCCCTTTGAATTCCGAGCGTCCGCGAGGAAGAATTCGAGCAAATTCGCTTCAATCCACAAGAATTGAAGCCCCATTCTTGCGGCAATCGAGTTAGTAGTGAGATTCAATCGATTATCAGGAGGTAATTTGAGTTTTTATTATATTTAGAAGTTTAATTTTGCAAATTAGTTCATAGTGTTCTCCATTTTTTTCCAATTTTCAGTCCAAAAATTGCTGATTTTGAAAATATGATATCTCTCTTATTATAATTCAAAATCACTTGATTTTGGTTTCTTTGGATTCCTATTTTCATCAGCTTTCCGTGGATAGAAAATTCATCGAATTCCGATTTCATTTGGCGCTTCAATTTGATGTTTGACCGAGGACTGGTCATCTTTCATCAGAAGTCAAATGTTGAATTTCGGGGTCAATTACTTTCAATTTACAAATCAGAAATCGATCATTTTGGTCTCTTTAGATTCTGCTTGTTCTTAGCTTTCCATTGAAATATAAAGTGCAAGATTTGGATTTCATTTGACTGGTCAATTTGAAGATTTCCTGTGAGGTGTTCATTTCGGGGATTTTGTGACATTTGATTTTCAATAATTCATAGGAAATCCAATTCTTATCCAAAAATCACGAATCATATGCCAATAAATTCCATTTTCTCTCTAGTTTCCAAATATATAATTTTCGTGATCTTCGGACTCTGTTTGATTCTCTAGTTTTACAGAATACCGACTGTTGGTCAAAGTCAATGCTTTAACTTTGACTTTTGACTTTTCTCAGTCAAACCCGAGAATTAAATTCTTAAAACTTATTATTTAGTCTATTTATATCATTCCCACTCATTAATTCTTATTTTTACTTCTTTTAAACCTATGTTTGACCAAGTCAACTCTACGATTAAAGTCAACCCTGCTCTCTGTGGATCGACCCGATACTTACACAATAGTTGATTTTTATATCTTATCTTTGTGAGTTCAGTTTTATAAATTTTGTTTGACCATCATTTTTGTGTTTTAACGACGCACGAAAACAACACGTCAATCTACGCATTAGAGATGTTTTGGCCTTACATCTTGGGAAGCAAAATTGTTATTTATACAGATCATGCAGTATTAAAGTACATGTTTTCCAAGGAGGCGAAGCCACGATTGATACAATGGGTGCTGCTTCTTCATGATTTTGACTTGGAGATTAGAGAAGGGTAGCGAAAACTCTGTGGCAGATCACCTATCTCGTCTCCACGTTTCAGGTACGGGAGACATTAGTGATTCATTTCCTGATGAGCATCTTCTTGCAGTATCTAGTCACGCTCCTTGATTCGCGCATATCGTCAATTTTCTTGTGAATGGATCTATCCCTGATCATTGGAATCGACATCGTAAAGATAAGTTCTTCCATGAACTCAAATATTATTATTGGGAAGAACCACTTCTATTCCATGTAGGATACGATCAGATCATACGACGATGTGTAGTGGATGAAGAACAAGGAGGTATATTATCGATGTGTCACTCATCAGCATGTGAAGGACATTTTGCCGCACGGAAGACAGTAGATAAGATTTTACAAAGCGGTTTTTATTGGCCCACCATCTTCAAGGATGCCCACCATTTCTATACGGAGTGCTTACAATGCCAGACAACATTAAACATCTCCAAGCGAGATGAAATGCCAATGAGGCCTATCCTTGAGGTGGAGATATTTGATTTATGGGGGATTGACTTCGTGGGACCTTTTCAACCTTCTGATGGGAAAGAGTATATTTTGGTAGCAGTTGGTTATGTGTCTAAGTGGGTAGAAGCTATTCGCACTAGGACAAACACTCATCGGGAAGTACTCAGGTTTATAATGAGGAACATATTCTCCCGATATGGTTGTCCGAGGGCCATAATCAGTGACGGAGGCTCACACTTCAACAATGCACACTTTCATGCATTATTGAAGAAATATGGAATACATCATCGTGTCACCACACCGTACCACCCCCAAGCTAACGGGAAAGTTGAAGTGAGCAACCGAGAAGTAAAGAATATTTTAGAGAAGATCATTTGACCAGACGGTAAGGATTGGGCACACAAGCTTCATGATACTTTATGGGCATATCGGACGGCTTACAAGACACCCATCAAGATGTCTCCATTCCAACTCATATTTGGGAAGGCGTGCTACCTTCCGGTTGATCTTGAGCATAGAGCCTATTGGACAATAAAGAAGCTCAACCTATCTCTAGATGAAGCAGGTAAACATAGACTTCTCCAGCTTTAAGAATTACAGGAGTTAAGGCGCGACGCGTACAAAAATGTGGAGATCTACAAAGAAAAGACCAAGGCTTTTCATGACAGGAGCATCAGAAGATGAACCTTCCACATCAATGAAAAGGTTTGGTTATATAACTCTCGCCTTAAGCATTTTCCAGGTAAGCTGCGCTCACGATGGGCCAGTCCTTACGTGGTTTTGGTATTGCTTGACAACGGATCAATGCTTATTTTGACCCTAAATCCGGAAAATAATTCAAGGTAAATGGGCATCGTCTTAAGCCTTACCTGACAGCAGAACCACCCACACCAGTAGATAAGGTAAATCTGCATTTTCACGAGGTACATGAGGACGTGATAACGGTAACACCCTCATCTCATCGATCATTGTAGCTTCATTGAGTTTTGTTTGGCTGAAGATGTTAAACTTAGCGCTCTTGGGAGGCACCCCAAGATTATCTTATTGTTCTATTTTGTTTTTGTTTGTAGTTTATATCAATGTACATACATAGTTGAAAGGAAATCCACCTACAACAACAAGCAATTTGGACAAAGTCTAGAGACATGCGTCAACACACATTAATGAGTTTTTCTAAACCTTTTTACTTCTCATTTCAATTTATAATCTCATTCATGTAATTCATGATATTCTTGCCATCTTTTATAAACATAATGATTTCATTGAGGGCAATGAAGGATTTAAGTTGAGGGGTGAGGACTTAGAAAAACTCAAACTTTCAAATTTTTCAAAATTTTTAAACTTTTTACTATTTTAAACTCCTATTTTTCAAATTTTTACCACTTTTAATACCTTAGAAGTCTTAAGATTTTGAGATCATATTCCTAGAGATGTAGAAGTGAGGGCCTCATAGCCCATGTGATTAGATTTTGAGTAATAAAGCCAAGTGATCTAGAGAAACCATGGATTCTTTTTAGTTGTTGACTTCTTCAAGGTTGGGTATCTAACAAACCTTTTTCCAATTTCCCTTAAAAGCAAATATTCCTTCATATTACACTTCAGAAATTTTGAATACTCTCTTCAAACATCAAGACAGCCTCCATGTCCTTGTTTTATGTAAAGTCTTCAAATGTTATCTTCTTCTTCTCGAAAAAGTTACAGTACACAAAAATAAGAAAGAAGAGAAGAAGAAAAAGAGAAGAAAATATGAAAAATAAGAAGGAAAGAAAAGGAGGAGAAAAAGGAAGAGAAGAATCAAGAAGTGAAAAGGAGGAAAAATATGGGAAATTATCTCTACCTATCTCTACCCATCAATACCATTCCATTCCTACCATGTATATATCTATTTTACCACTCCACACCATCTCTACCCATTCTATCTATCATTTTCTACCATCATCATCCACATCATTTGGGAGAATAATTAAATATCAGTGGTACCTTTCTTTGTATATAATATCCAACTTGTTTACATGTTGATTTGCTTCTAACCAAGTTATTCCTTTAGAAATAGTGTCTTTTTACTCTTTCAGCTACCTTATAACAATGCCTCCCAAAGTAGGAAATCCCTTTGCAATGCACTCTTTAAGGGAGAAAGAAGAGTTGAGGGGAATTCTAATGCACCAAGTAGCCTCCAAATGAGTGAAAGAGTGATGTTAGAATTAGAGAGGTGAGGATTACATCTACTCATGAGAGTGTGAGAATCTTTTCATTCCCATAGCATCAGACCCTAGATATGCTCACCTCGATTACACTTGAGTATTGACTCTTAGCCGATGAGCACTACCCTAATATGCTCTAAGGAAGTCAACCTAGTTATGAAATCTAGATCACCATGGTCTATACTATGATGAAAAGTAATCACACATTGATACACTTCACTTCTTTAGTTACAGGATCAAGAGCTGATAAGACTTTCTAAAGGAGATTACATAGTGAATTGCTAAGAGACTAGCAATTATTCAAGTTGGGGGGTGTGATAACATGTTATTTATATAGGAAATTACATGATTATTAATGCAAATAAAGACATTAAGTATTCCAAATTTATGCATGTTATCATATTTTAAGTATATTTCTATCATTTTGTATTATTTCATGTTATGATCTAAAAATACATCAATTTATAAGTATGCATAATTAATCATTATGATGTTTTAATCCTAATTATATTTCAGATCATAATCATGTTTTATTAATGAAAATATAAGAGAAAAGATCTTTATTAAGATTTATGTTTTTTTATAAATTTATTTTATAAGATACATACATGTATTAATTTAATTAATATCTATTCTCTTATTATTTTAATAATTTGACTTTTCATAATGATAGATTATTCAATTTTTGATCCTACAAAAAAAAATTTGAATTAATTTGGAGTTATATTTTGAAAGTTATGATTTTTAAAATTTTAAGGAATTTTCTAGAATTTTTCTGAATTTAATTAAGTTCATTTTTTATTTTTAATTAATTTAAAACATTAAAAAAATGGCAAAAAAAGGGTGCATATTTCGTGGGAGCCCACGTGGATGCGACGTGGCACTCAGGGCCACGAGTAAGAGCCACACGGACCCACGCGAGTGCTTGCGTGGCACAGAGGTGACATATACATATATATTTATCATACATAGGTTATAGTACTTATAAGCATTCCATAGAGGAACTCGCTAACCCTCTTATTCACCTCATCTTATAAATGCGATGAATCTCCTTCTTTTTCTCTGTGTGGGACTATGTTCCTGTCGTTTTGTTTGATTGCAGGACGCGTGGCATGACGTGGAGCGTCGGATGGAAATCGCGATGAACGGCGCGTGTAGATGCGGTGGATGCGAGGTCCACCCGATCAAAGATCGCACACATTCTTCAAAATCCACTTAAGTGAATTCATCGCAGCCGTTAATCTCGCGAGTTATAACGGTTGAGATCAATTCCGATCGGTGGACTCCTCGACATATCGCGATCATTGGATGAAGATCCAACGGATGATCACAAAGCGACACGTCTCTTCGCTTATAAACTTGGACTCATCTCGGCCCTCCATCTATGATCAGACGGATGCGACTTAATCTCACCGTTTTGATCACACAAAGCCTCATCACGACCGTTGATTGCTATGCGCCCATTCATCGGACGGTTACACCCTATTTCGCCTTTAAATACACTGTTCTTCACGAACAGAAGTTTTGCCCTTGAATTTTTGAGAAATTTGAATTGTCCAGACACCCAATTCGAGTGCCATTTGATTTCTTCATGTTCTTGACTTGTTTCTGCATCCAAGGAATGCTTGAAATCAGAATTTGATTGAGAGATCGAGGAGAAATCACATCTTGAACTTCAATTTCGTCTTCAAAAATGCGGAATGAAAAGCCATGCATCCGGTGATTAATTGGTTCATTTCGAAGGCTTCTTTGGGTTAGATTGCATGTTTTCATCTTAATCTTTCATCATTTAGTGTTAATTTTACATTTTGAATCTTAGATTAAGTTTAATTTCATTTTAATTTTGGTTTTAAATGATTTTTGCGATACGAATTTTCTCTCATTTTCAAACTCTGATTACTCAGCGATTCTCATCCAAATCACTTGATTTTTGATTCCATGGATTCGTAATTGAGTTATATTTCTTAATATCATAGATTGCCCAATTTCTAATCTCAATTCATCGTCTGATTTGATCAAATTTTAAAGATATGTCTCAAAATTCCCTAATTCTTTGTGGATTTGACCCTTATTTACCATTATACCCTTTAATTAAATTAATTAATCATAAATGGGTAAGCTTAGGACTTTTTTTTGACACTATATCATGTGTATTCAACGACCATATGAAATAGTCTCGTCAGATGCGTAATCCTAAAACTTGATGTTATCGTATATTCAGGGTCATGCTAGACTTTCCAAAGATTTATCAGCAGAGGAGAATACCATAAAAGCCATCATGAAAACAAAGGATATATCCAACCAACCACCTCACACCACTCAACCAATATACTTGATTTTCTCGTTCATGACAATTGCAGTCTATAACTAGATCCTTGAATGGGAGTTGTTGGGTTGCCAATTTTACACATTTTAAAGCAAAGTATATAGTTTTCTATCTCGTTCTTTGATCTTTATACCTTTCTCGTAGGGTTTAGCCTACACCTTGGATCTCCATCATGTATGCACAACCCTTCGACTGTCCATTTTCTTTATACAACCGAGATGTGGGGTGACAAGAGCGAGAATGATCGAGGGAAATATATTTCCATTGTGTGAGTAGAGATGAAATATAAGTACACAATCATGAGGTGGGGAAGAGTTTTATGAGAGTAAGAGAGAGCGGAAGACAGAAAATAGATCGTGAAAAATAGATTTATTTAAATAGTTAAGGAAGAGGGACTTGGGGAGAGACTAGAGAAAATGAAAGAATGGAGCAGGGACTGGGGAGAAACGCGAGTAGGAGAACTAACTGGAGAAAAGAAGGAAGGAGAGAGTTGCGAGAAAGTTTAGAGGTAAGGTATGAGTGAGAGGGCTGCAAGAAAGAAAGGTTGTGTTGAATTTTGATCTTCACATCAGCACTACAAGACTAAAGGAAAAAAAATTACCTCCGGATTTTGACTTTAACCGACTTTGGTTTAACCAACTTACCCCTGGCTTTAAATGAAGATCAATGCCACTAATTAATTTGCGAAGATTGAATGCTCCTTTTTGTTACATTTCTCTTGTGTAGAAAAAAATTGAAGCATAATCACACCTTGAATAAATTTTAGACGTTTTTTCGTAAGTAAATACATATGCGACCTCTATGGTTAGCTTATGCCCTTAAAATGGTGCTTAATCACTAATGACGCTCACACATGTGCGCCACGTGGGACACGTATACACTGCTAGGCGACGACATGCAAGCGCGCATGCCACATCATCAGCCACGTCAATGTATATGTAAAAACCTCTTTCTAATGTTTTAAATTAAAATTAAATTAAATTAAATTTATAAAAAATTCAAATTTTTTGTAGAAGAATCACTAAAAACTAGAAAATTTATAACTTTCAAAATATAACTCCTTTTTAATCTAAATCTTTTTGTTTACCTCAAAATAAGTAAGCAACCATTTATGCATTGTAATTTAATAAATAACAAGAGAATAAATTTCTAACTAAAAAATATACTCATTTTATTTAGAAAAAATAAAAAAATAAAAAAATGAGTATATATGAAATTATTTTTTCTTATTATTTGCATTTAAAAGTCAATACTAATCTCAAAGATAAATGAGGATAATCTACTTTAAAATTTTAACTTTGATTATGCATGATTATCTCTTAAAATAATACATTTATAAGATTTAGACATTTATAGTGCCTAGAATGATGAATATACACTCAAAGTGTGATAACATGCATGAGAATGGAATAATTTATATCTTAATTTGTATTAATAATCATGTAATTAGAAGGATAAGTTACGTCTTACAAATTTGTATGACCTGCATAAGATGAAGAAGTTAATCCATAAAATTTGTATTAATAATCATGTAACTTGAAGTTGCATGTATAATCCTTGAGTCAATATCCTCAAATATAGAGGAAGAGTGATCCCATCTTGACCACACAATCATTTTTGAGGACTTGATGACGCCCCAAATATATGACGTTTTAGAGCTCCCATGGCTAGGGATTCGTAAGTAATAATCAAAACACTGGTCATCCCTTTATAAAATGTCTTTGGTATCTCAAGTCAAAAGACCACAGACACAACCGCGACATGAATAAAATTGATTGACATTTAGGTATAATACAATTCAGGGATTCATACAGATCAATTTAGTGAACTATTTCTCCAAAGAGCACCTACTATTTATCCTTACTTTCTCTATAGCTATGGCTAGAGGATCAATCATACTCATATAATTCAAATCAAATAATATTAGTCTTTTTAAATAATTCGATGTTCTTCTCAAAGATCCTATGAATAAGAATGTTTATAACAAATGTTTACACACTGGTAATCACTATATAATGATCTCATTATAATTCACTCAATCATTGCATATGTTCATAGACTTCATTACAAATATCATACAAGAATGACAATAAATAAATTTCATTTCAGTGAGTATAAACTAGATACATAGAAGTGTGATTGGCTTATAGGCCACATAATATTTATCAGTGTGCACATATTAGTCTCAATTATTAATATACAAGGGTAAAAGCCAGAAATACAGATAAAAATATATTTTATATAATTTTTTAACTTACTATTCTTATTTGGTGTCACATAGGTGATCTCACAAATTTGTCCTAGCTAAGTGAAAAAGTCACATGGCCTTTCATGGATTTTATAATACCTAATTTTATCATGCATAGAAATACAAAATCTAGGTTGATCACCGGAAAAATTTTCTGATGTGTTTTAAAAGTGAACAAACATGATCCTTGGATTCAAATAAATTGCAAACATATATTCAAATAATAAAATTGGAACCAATCAGGCTAAATTACCATAAAATTTCTATAAAATTCAATTTAATGGGTAAAAACTTCTGCCAAAATCGTGATAACACTACCAATGGTCCAAAAGC
>CM044116.1:12855650-12890905 GCA_024174645.1 Lemna minuta
ACAGCCTCTCTCTCAACCATCATACACCTTTGATGGCTGTAATCATGGCTCATAGGCATCTGGCTTCAAAGATTTTCTTTTCATGCATAATGTGCATCATCACTTGACAAAATCTCCACTATCTCAGCTTGCCCCAACCTATTCGTAGTGGGCAGAATAGGGCTCGATGATATTGACCAAGATGCGCCAAACTTCTCATGATGCATGTGAGTTGTGGACTATGCTAGAGGCAATGTATACTTATAAGATCAATCTCAATCGTATCGCGGAGATATTTTAGTCTCTCTTTGTTAGAAAGCAGGGAGAGCAACCCCTTACATATCATTTTGTGAAGATGTAAAATTTATTTCACAAATTGTCAATCTATCAAACACCGACCACTCTCTTTCAAACGTTAGAGCTTTGTTGTTTGGAATTCATGCTGGCATCTTTCTCCCTAGCCTCTATCTTGAGATGGCCCTCTTAGATTCATCGACAAATTTCATTGGAGATCAAAGTATCTGCGGTTATGTCTATTTTCCTGACAAGATTGCGTGTCATTAGTAATGACTCTATTGATAGTGTCTCTTTCATTTCCATCTAACTGCAGACACCTGATATCTTCTTTGGTTGCTTTAGCCCACTAGCAGTGGCGGATGAGGCGTGGCTCCAAGCCTCCCACTCAAGATGAGTGGACATCATCTTGTTAAGGAAAAAGCAAAAATTGCTTTGCTAGTATGATAACAGAACTATCCATGCTCTCATGAAAGCGCTAAAGTGAGGTTGGGGAGAATCTTGAAACGGGCTAACATAAATAAGTCCTCCACTTCTACAAGTGTGATTATCCGTGTGAAATGTTTCACCTGAAGTGGATACTATTGCCTGTGGCATGAAAGCCAATCACACTTCCATCTACTTGTTTAGGTATTCTGTTGAAAATGGACTCTTATCTTATTTTCATTCTTGCGTGATGTTTGCAATGGAAGTCCATGAGCATCATAGCAATGGCTTAGTCAAATTATGATCAAATACAATTGATCTTGTATCCATCAATGTGGAGATACTACAAATAGATAATGACTGCTTTATAGAGAAAGAGTCTCATTGAATTGATCCACATTACTTTTTAAATGATGTAATATCGTAATTGTCACTCACGTCAGCTCATGCACATTATTATGTAAAGTGATCCTTAGATGTGAGACACCAAAGACATTTTGCGTAAATTAAACATAAATTAATTATAAATTAAGTATAGAATTTGATTATGCGTGCTGAGTATGGAAATTAAGAATCTTTAAATGATGAGATCTCTTGCAAAATTATCGATATCTAGATATACTATGAAGTCCTTTGAAGGCGATTATTTCGGTTAAGATAGGATTACCTCCGCCCCTCAATATAAGATAAAATTGACTCAAGGAATGAGATGCAGCTAAACTTGTCAAAGTATTGAAAATATTGAGAAGTTCTTGATGATTTCTTTAATGCATCGATACCGATTTGAGTGATTGGATTAGGTTTAATAGTTGATCATGCCATAAGTCATTTATGAGCATCATGTGGATGAAGGATTATATATACATGGTAAGCTGATGATGACAATGTTCTTATTAGGGAGTTCTAATATACTTGTTATCTCTTGGAGCATGTGGTGTAGCTTGGCACTTGATATGCGTAAAAATATGGTCGTTGAATGCACAAATTTATGTATCAAACAAATATTCTCAACTCATCAAATTTAGATTTAAAGTTAGAATTGTTGCGATTCAAGGTCGAATCCACAGAGAGGAAGGTTAAAAGATTGAAATTAGAAGATATTTTTGGTGTTTTTTCGATAAAGAAAGCAGAAAATGATTGATAAAAGGGAGAAGATATTCATGAGAATGAAATGAACCGATCAAATGCTAACAAACTACATTCAAAGATTGAAAACCTTTTATAGATGGTGAAAAAGTGATTTTTGGGTTTGAAAAGGAGAAGATATTGATAAAAAGATAAAGAAAATGGAAGAAATGGATACAAGATGATCCTAATCCAAATATTCATGATGAAAACATATCTAGCGATTCTCTCTAATCAAAAAATACCTTTGAGAGCCCGTACATTTTGCTCGGGCTAGGTGTCTTGCATCTAATATGAAGAATGAAAAGAGAAGGGAGGAAACTCACTAAAAATGGTGTTACATACATGAAGAATTTTCAATCACGCCTCCTTTCCTTTTGGCTAGACAACGTTAGAGGCAAAGAAACATTCATAACACTATTTTTTGTCTCAAAACTTAAATCAGCCCTAGCATATTCGTGGAGCTTGAAATGACGATCATGCCCACGAAATTTTAGCCCCTAACTCGATCAAGATCATGAGATATTACAATTTTAAGTTGGAGCGTTTCGCGTCGTTGATCTAGCCTTCTCTCTCTCCTTAGATTTTTCTGGTCAAATCACTCCCGCTCAGTCAAACTTCGCGCTTAGTCACACACTAGGTTAAATCCTTTAACTCTCTCTCCTCTCTCTTTTTCCACTCTATTCTCTCTTCTCTCCTTTCTCTCTTTCAATGGCGGAAAATGCGAGAAGTTGTCGCAGCGAGAATAACGAAGAGGAAGAAGCAAGGGGGAGTGGGGAGAGAAGTGAAGGAGAGAGAGGGAGAAGATCTTCTCCTCTCCCTTACACACGCATGTGCGTGCGGGGAAGGTAAGAAAAGAGTGAGAGGAGAGGCCGCGCAGGTACGCCTCTCCTTGCATTTCTCCTCACGATGGAATTTCCGTCGCGAGAGAGAGAGAGAGACAGAGCTAGAGACAAAGAGAGATCACGGGAGATAGCGAGAGAGGGAGAGGTTGCAGGAGAGAGAGAGAGAGAGAGAGAGAGAGAGAGAGAGAGAGGGAAAAGAGAAAGAGAGAGAAGAAACTTTCCTCCTCCTCCCCGTTACTCACGTGCATGCGCGTGTGCCAAGAGAGGAGCGAATATCTCCTCATGAAGGAAATTTTGGTAGAGAGAGAGAGAGAGAGAGATTGGGGGAGAGAGGGAGATAGAGAGAGAGTCTCTATCTTATCTTTTTCTCTTTATTTTTAAAAAATTAATTTTCTTTATCAAAATATCATTTTTCAATGATTTTAATTTCTAAAATCTCCCGGAAAAATCTCAAAAATAAAAAGAAACTATATTTTTTAAAAAGTAATATTCTTGATAAAGAATCAATGTCGTTAAATGCTTATAAAATATTATTAATTTATGAAAAAATTAAGAATATTCACTTAAACATGAAAATTATAATGTAAATCATTTTAAATTATGATAACATGCATTAATGATTAGATTTTTAAGAAAAAAATGCATAAAATGTATGATATTAATGCATGAAATTGTATGTTAACACTTAATTAATTAGGTTGGACAATAAGTTTTATCTGGTCTATGAAGTTATTAATTAGCAAGATATATTAACTTAGAGGGTCATACACATAATGTTAATTGACGTTAGTAGAAATAGACATAATTCTAAAGACTTTTGTGAAAAGTTTATAACATAAATGTCTAAAAATAGGGAGAGAACGACCACACCTAAAATAAGGGTGCTCATGCAAGCCTAGTTAAAAATTCTCCTTTTTCTTCTCTTTCTCTCTTGGTGAAAAGCGTTGAAAAGGAGATCCAATTATCCAATGATTGATTGGGTACTTCTAGATGCTGAATACTTGAATAATGTCAAAAACTCTTTAAACTATGTACTTTAATATATACTAGATTATATGATTATCATTTCTTGTTGTCTTGATATTTTGAATGTTCTATTCAATGCCTTCTATTGCATTCTATGTTTTGATCATAATTCTAAGGGCTTATCAAGCCTTAGATCCCAACAATGGGATTGTAGAAGATGTTATTGTGTGAGCAGAAAACTACTATTTTTTGTAGGCTTCATTATGATAGATATTTAGGTGACAAAAGAGCTTCACTAAGATCCCACTATTGAAGGAAGACCATTCCTAGACACCACAAGGGCAATGACAGATTGGGGGTAAAGGAGAGGTAGACCTACAAGTGGGGGAACAAACTATTTGAGTTAACATTAATAAGCTGACAAAAGACCTTGATCATGTTTGTGAAGACATTGTAACCACTGACATCTATGAAGATGAAGATATATAATCATGTGTCAAAGAAGTGATGGCCTTGATAATGGAGCACATAGATGAATATAAACTAGAGTTGCATTCTTATGTTGGAGCTATAGTGGACCTTAAACCTTTACCATCATCCTTAACATATGTATTCTTGTATCAAGAGATTCCTTTGGTTGATGTGCTACATAAGTAATTTGGAAGCTATTGGATGGACACTAGTGGATATAAAAGACTTGGAGCCATTAGTATGCCAACAAAAAAATTTCTTGGAGGAAAATTCTACACTAGCGAGAGCATCAATGTTGGTTTAATGAAAATTTTTGGGATGTTGCTAAGGAAGAAATTCTTAAAGGGTTAAATGTGGACATTACATGTACTATTTTGGATAGTCTATTGGTGAGCCCAATCCTTGTTGTCCCAAAGAAAGCCATTCATTCAAATTAAGTGTGACATCTACGTTCAACCTTAGGGATGAGTTGTAGAAGGATGATCATGAGAAGAATACACTCGCATGCCCATGTAGAATGTTCGCTTTTTGGCGAATGCCTTTTGGGTTGTGTAATGCGCCAACAACATTCCCAAGATGTATGATGGCTATTTTCTCTGAATTCATTGAAGAGTGCTTGGAGGTTCTTATGGATGACTTTTCTATTTTTGAGCACAATTTTGTTGATTACCTTGACCACCATATCAAAATACTGAAGACCTGTATTTTGAAGAGATTAGTTTTGAGTTGGGAGAAATATTATTTCGAGTGAGGAATGAGGGACAAGTTTATGAGGTTCTGAGGTCATGAAGATAAAGAAGGCGAGTGAGCGCTAAGGTGTAGGTTCGACTGGGTTCGGGAGAAAAAATTCAAGTGTAGAAGTAATGTAGAAGTATGAGAAAAAGATTCTGGAGAACCGGAGTTTGCTTGGTTGTTCGTTTATGGTAGAAGAGGTAGGGGGTTTTGGACACGTAGTTTTCAAGAAAGTTCTAAAAGTTGATAAGGCCGAAATAGAGGTTATCCAAAATCTCTTGGCACCCAATTGAGTATGAGAACTTTGAAGATTTCTTGGACATGTTGGTTTTTATTAAAAATTATCAAGGATATTTTTATAATCACCAAACCCTTGACCTCACTTTTTCTTGGAGATAAGAAATTTAGCATTAATAAGGAGGGAGAACAAGCATATAGATGCTTAAAGAAATCACTCACAGAGGAAGCTATTCTATGGTGACCTAATTGGACTGTAGCATTAAAAATTATGTTTGATGCTTCAGACTATTTATTAGGAGAAACCTTAGGTCAAAGGGTGGATAAAAAAAACCAATTGTTATTTTTTAAGAAATAAATTCACTTACTGATGCTCAACTAAATTATGAGGTGATTGAGAAAGAGCTATTGGCAATGGTGTTTACTTTAGAGAAGTTTCATTCCTACATACTTGGTAGCAAAATCATTGCTCACCAAGGTTTGTATATATAAACCATATAGTATTAAAGTATTTTCTCACCAAGAAAGAAGCCAAACCTAGACCTATAATATGGGTACTACTATTCCAAGAATTTTACATGGAAATTTGGGATAGAAAAGAAATCCAAATTCAATAGAAGATCATTTATCACGCCTACAAGTTGGTTTTGGTGGAAATATTAGTGATTTTTTTTCTTGATGAGCATCTTCTTGTTGTTTCCAACTAGACCCTTGGGTTTTCACATATTTTTCACTATTTGGCGACAAGATCAATTCCCAATTCTTGGCCCACCTCAAAAAAAGACAAGTTCATGCATGATGTCAAATATTAGTTTTGGAATGAACCTTGTTGGATTTGGGAATAAACCAAGTTATCTGGAGGTGTGTGCCTAAAGAGGAACATTATGGGATCTAGTAGATATTTCACTCATCCATATGTGGAGGGAATTTTTCAGCTGGGAGAACTAGAGACAAGATACTCCAAAGTGGATTTTTCTAGCCGACTCTCTTCAAGGATGCAAATCGGCTTTCCATGGTATGTCTGAAATGTCAATCGACAATTAACATATCTAAAGGGGATGAAATGTCAATGCAGCCCATCTTTGAAGTGAAAATATTTGATAGATGGGAAATTGAGTCTATGGGCTTATTCCCACCATTGAAAGGAAATGAATATATCCAAGTGGGTTGAAGCTATATTGATTAGAACAAATGACCATGTGTAGTCATTATACTCATCGCAAGACAAATTTCTGGTCACTTTGGAAGCCCTAGGGGCAATTATCAATGATGTTGGATCTCATTTCACTAATGCTTATTCTATCCTTTATTGAAACTGTATGGTGGTCATTGTTGCATTAAAACTTCATATCATCCCCAAGACAGTGGCCATGTAAAAGTGAGTAGCACAGAATTCAATAATATTTTGAAAAGAGTTTCTGATCAGATGGAAAGGATTGGGCTAGCAAATCACCCAATGTGTTATGGGCAAACTAAACGACATAAAAGACTCTAGGAATGTTCCTATGTTGACTTAATTTTTGGCAAAATTTTTGGTTGAGCTTGAGCATCACATATACTGGACAATCAAAAAGCTCAATCTTTCTTTAGATTAAGTACAACAAAAATACTCCAACTCTATGAACCCCAATATCTCCAAAATGAGGCATATGACAATATTAAAATTTATAAAGCCAAAAATAAGGCCTTTCATTACAAACACACTAGCCAAAAGCTTTTTCCAATAAAATTGCATTTCAAGTTGAATGGCCCATATATAGTCATGAAATTTTATAAGAATGGTTAAGTTCCCATATGAAACCCTAAAACAAGCCAAAAATTTAAGGTAATGGCGAGAGACTTAAATAGTACCATGGACCATATCTGATTATACCACCTCATACTTTAAAATTGTGTAAAATATTTGAATTCATGCTCATTAATGAAATTGCAATTTTTTTTTCTAAATTCATGCTCATTCATGCATTTATCTTCTCTATAATAGGTGGATTATACTAGCGGATTATATTGCAAAAAGAAAAGTGCATTAGCTGATTCACAGTAGGCCTGAGGTGTGGCTACTTAAGGTAGAGGGATGGTCAATAAGGCCATCGGTGTATTCCTTGTGGTGAGCTTTCCTTAGATAACATTGGTCAGGATCATTTCTCTTAGTAGTTTTTAAATTCCTCGATTTATTCACTCATTTTTCCACTCTTGGTCTTTTGGTCAACTCAAGCCCATGAAAAATCTTGAAAAGTGGGAATGGATTTTTAGTGGTTTTTGGCCTTTCATCTACGTCTTCTAAATTCTTTCAAACTAAATCTTCTAACCCCCATTCATCTTGAAATCCTTGAATTTTTTCTTATTTTTTAAATAATGGAGCAATTTTGTGTAATTGATGAAAAATTAACAATTTTTGTTTGAAAAGCGAAAAGAAAAAGTACAAAAAAGAGAAATGAAAAGAAAAGAACATGGCCAACGCTAAAAGGCCAATAAATGTTGAAGTTTTAATGTTTTGTTAAAGCTCCTTTGCATGTGCAATATAAATATTTGTTCTCTTCATCCTTTGTTTTTGTGGTAGATGACACAAGTATTGCTTCCCATAGTCTACTTAAAAAGCTAATGGTGGTGATGATATGAATTTGGCTCAAGAAAATACTTCTCAAAATATCTTTTCAAAGTAGGCGGAAAATGAGATATTTCAGTTTTGGATGTTAAAGCTAAGATACCTAAAAAGGAGTGCAGCTTGAGCCTAAAGCCTTCACTTCACATCACGGGTGATAACTTACACCTCAATTTATCTAGGTAGATTGTTTGTTTAGATCTAAAAATGACTTTTCTTGACTTCTCTTGATTCTTGTGGCAATCCTTGGTGCTCCTCAATCATTTGTGGAATGAAAACCCTCAAGTACACATGAATTTGATGAAGAATTCTTTTCTGTACTCTAGAAGAGCAATTGGGTAAACATGTGACTGAAGCCACAATTGTGAATTGAATCGTTCATTCATACCTTCTAGGATAGAATGAGTAATTCACCAATATCATGCATATTTGGGTTTTAGTTATGTAGATGAATAATTAGCATATAATTAGTGATTTTTCTCTCTCCTTAGAATCACTTTTTCTTAATTCCTTAATTTTTGATTCACTTGTTCTTGGACTCTTCATAATTGGTTTTCAACGTCTTTTTAGATTCATATTTTTCATAATTTTGACTCCAGTCCAACATTCAGTTTCAAAGTACTTTTTCAATGCATTAAATCCTTGTGTTCATCCCTATCATGGATTTGACTCTATACTTGATTCCTTTTAGGTGATTCTAGTGAGTTGAGACTTTATTTTGTGTGTGTATATTCATGTTTCAACAAAGCAAAACACAAATTGTGGAGTATGATATGGTCTTGTAAATATCTATTTAACTCTCTCTATATATATAATTTTCAACAAGGATGAGAATGAGAAGAAAATGAGAATGATGAATGGATGGATGAGAAAGGTGGAAGTGCATTTGTGTGAGGATGATCAAAGATTGATGAATATAAAGGATTTTTGTGATAAAATGATGACACAGCTACTGAATATAAATAGAAATAGGATCTAAACTATCTATGGAGGGAATTCAAAGGAAGAAGCAAATCCAAATCCTAATCCAAACCCTATTTTGATGCCAGTACTAGGCCGAGTGATGGTGGACCTTGTTCGGCCTCATTCCTTTGCTTGATCTTGTCCACAACAAGCTTTTACACCGAACAATTTCCTTCAAGGAGCCAGATGCTATGAGAGAGCCTAAAAGAAAATAAAGAGAGAAAGCATTTCAATTTTATAAGAGTGTGTTTTTAGGATTCAAAGTGGTCAAGGGTGGAGATCATCCAATCTTATGATCAAGGGTACATACTTATACACCCTTATGGATGCCTTTTCATGGTCTCCTTTTCGACATTATGGGCTTTCCCTAAGCAGCGGATAAGGGGGGCGCAAGGGAGCATCAACCCCACTCCCCCGAGTAAAAGGGGTCTGTCTCCTTCGAGGGAATCAACTCCACTCCCTAAGGAGGTGTGTCTCTCCTTAACATAGGGCACCCAAACCCCCTAATTGCGAACTAGGCCATCCTCTTTGAGAGAACATTCTGTGTCTCTCTCTTCATATGGAAGAGGGGGAGGGCGCAGCCTCCCTCCCAGGTGATCCTCTTCTACAGTGGTCCTTTAATAAGAGCATACCCGAGTGAGCCATCAAATGCATAAAACTGATTCCTTTATGTGTAATTCTACTGAAACTTCTCATACCATCATACCACTCATCTCCTAATTTAGTATTTTGTAGCATGCGCAGTGAAAAGGAGAATTCTCTTACATAACTTTGCTTCTTTAGTCGTGAATTGATAAATACAGAAATGAAGGTTTTCTAAGAGAGGAGCACCTTCCTCAAGAGTAAGACTCTCCTACGAAAAGTAGATATCAAGGACTTATATGGCCTGTCACTAAGCTAATCCTTTTAGCCCAATTGTCAAGCCATTGACGATGATCAACTCCGTGAGGTCGTGGTATCATATCTTTACTTGAATTCTCATGTAATAGACTAATGAATTGACATTAAGGTATTTTGACACACGGAGATCTATCAAACCAATTACCAAAACTCACCAATTTCAAGATAAAAATCAAGAATTCAAGAGCATAATGGTGAATAAGGGTCGAATCGATGGAGAATTAAGGTATTTAGAAATGTTCTTTTGAATTTAATCAAAATCAGATGAAGAATTGAGGTGAAAAATTAGGGATTTAGTAATTTATAGAGAGAACTCAAAGAAGAATCACGGAATATCACTCGATTTGGATCAAGATTCACGAAGAAATCAAAAGAGCAAAAATTGAGGTAGAATTTCCAAACGCGAAGAGAGAGATAACTGAAAATAAATCTAAAATTTGACTAATCTACGATTCGAACTTGTAATCTGATGTTATATGAAGAGAGAGTAAGAGAAAAACATAAATTCTAACCCAAAATATCACTCAAAATGATCCAATTGATTTCCGGATTAAGGGCTCTTCATTCTGCAATTTCGAAGATAGATTTCGAAAATGAATTTCGACATTCAAGAAGCAATTTCTACCTATTCTCTCAACAAATTCTCACTCTCAAACACTCTTTGGACGCAAAAATTGATCTAGTAGAGGAGGAAAGCAATATATTCAAGGATTAAGATGTCTAAACAGTTCGATTACTCGAAACACCCAAGAATGCTTTACATCATTGACGAACATGCATATTTATAGGCTAAATTGGGCATGACCATTGGATTTGGCTCTTCATCTTCAATCAGCGACCAGATGAAACACTTGGATATGGAAATTGCTGCTTTGTTAAGTCGTGTCCATTCAATCAAAGATGGGGTGCTTCAAAATTTTCCACCCGTCGCGTCACAGCCACAGCTGAAGAAGACGCGTCGTGCTTGACGCATCCGTTCGATCGTGAATGGACACCTTAGATTCTAAGATGGCTCTTCAAATCTTGGCCGTTATAACTCTTCTTATGAACTGCCAAGATTTATCCATTTAATAAAATGAATTGTCGTCCACTCGGATGCTGCCACGTACCCCTCACTTAAGTGAAAATGAGGGGTTGAGATTAAACGTCGTATTCGCATCGATTGGATGCTTGTGAGCGTGTTACTTCACCTGCTCAATTAAATAAAATATAGTCCCACATGATAAAAAAATAAATGCAGTGACGGGTTCATAAGTAGAGATGATTAGGGGGTTGAGCGGGTATCCTTAATAAAGGTGCTTAACCCACTAATCTCACACGTGCACACATGCGTACACACACGTGCTCGCAAATGCAAACTAGGCGCCATGTGGCGCGTATACACGTCACCACATGGGGAAACGTCATTTCGTCCACCTCGTCATCTGCCACGTCAATGTGCAGTTAAAACCGAATTTATTTATTTTTAAATAGAATTAAATTTAAAATAAATCCAGATTTTAAAAAATTAGAAAAAATATAGAAAATTCCCTAAAAATTATAAAATTTAAAAATTTAAAAATATAACTCTAAATTAATCCAAATTTGTCTTATTTGATCGAATTATGATTTTTGGATTTTGATGAGTTTAGCCTTTGATTCCTAAGCATGACACTGGATCAATTGATCGTAATTAGTGAGTTAGGATCATGTTTTATCCTACTCCATCTTCATTTAGTGTTTAATTTTTATTTAGAATCGTAATTTAAAGTGAATTTCATTCTTAATTTTGCAATTTTCGTGATTTTATGTTTTGGAAAAATCACCTCTCTTCAATTTTTAATTTCTCCGTGAAATCAAAGTCAAATTCATTGATTTTTGATTCCGTGGATTCGTCTTCAAGTCCTCTTTCATAAAACATTATTTCCCCCAATTCCTATCATCGATTCATTGTACGATTTGATCAACTTCGAAGAAAACATAACAAAATTTCCTAATTCCCTGTGGATTCTACCCATATCTGTCATTATACCCCTCAATTGAATTAATTTCATAAAATTAGTAAGTTTGGTTTTATTTTTAACGACCTCTCTCGAGCCCCTCTCCTACTCACTTTTCCACCTGTCTCCCCCGAGCTCTTTGTCCTCCCCTTCCGTCCGTGATCTCGCTCACCCTCCTCTCGGACTCCCAAATCTCCCTCGTCCCGCTGACCTTGCCTTTCCTCCCCATTCTCGTCACTCACACTACACCTAGCCTTGACCTCGCCATCCCTTGCTCGACGCCCCTATCTCCCCCTTCTCGTTGACCGTGCCTTTGCAGTTCTGTCGCCCGAATTTTCTTCCTATCCGTTGATCTTCGCCAACCCTCCTAACGCCCCATTCCCCACTTATCTTGACCTTGTCCGCCTGCTTCACATGGCCCGAACCTCCCTCCTTCCATGGCGTTGCCATTTCCCTCTCCACCGCCCAAATCTTGCTCTTCCCGTACTTATCATTCTTGATTCCATTGCCCAGCGATTCCCCACCTGAAAATCCCACCTCCCCATCCTGTCAACCAATCATCCTCCATATTCCCCGTCCCCCTTGCCACAACTGCCCCCATGCATTCAGTTGGTATCGTAATCCTTGACCGGAATTCACTCACGTCCACACCATCCCTGGCCTCGCTCGCGCTCCCTTGCTAACTACCTCATGCCGCTATAGCATTTCACCGGTCGCGCGCTGATGCCGTAGATTAGAATTCCACGGGCCGCTCTGAGTCCCACCCACGCGCTCCATCACCTCGTCCCGCGCCACTGTGCAGCGTACCCTCCCCCCTGTATGCTTCGCACATCCTACACACCCCGCGCACCCCGTGGGCGCGCCCTAGGCACACGTCCAGCTCTCCCTGTGCGCGCGCCCCGCATTCCCCATGGATGCATGCCACGCGCCCCCTGTGTGCGCGCATCGCGCACGCCTACAAGCGTGCCCCGTGCATTCGGTGCATCCGTCGTCCGCCCGTTCTATCAGCAGCCCCGTAGCGTTCTACCGGCGGCCCTGTTGACTGATAATACGCTATTTATACATGAATTTACATGATTGTTAATGCAATTAAAGGCATTAATCACTCCAAATATATGTATGTTATCATATTTTAAGTATATTTCTATCATTTTGTATCATTTCATGTTATGATCTAAAAATACATCAATTTATGGATTATTATATATAACTAAAACATTATGATGTTTAATCCTAATTATATTTAAAATCATAATCATGTTTTAATGATGAAAATATAAGAGAAAATATCTTTATTAACATTTATGTATTTTTATAAATTTATTTTATAATATGCATGAATGTATTAATTTAATTCATATTTACTCTCTTATTATTTTAATATTTTGACTTTTTATAATGATAGATTATTCAATTTCTGATCCAAAAAAATAAATTTGAATTAATTTGGAGTTGTATTTCGAAAGTTATGATTTTTACAATTTTAAGGAATTTTTTGGAATTTTTCTGAATTTAATTAAGTTTCTTTTCTATTTTTTATTTAATTTAAAACATTAAAAATAGAAAAAAGGGTGCATATTTCGCGCGAGCACACGTGGATGCGACGTGGCACGTAAAGCCACGTGGCTGAGCCACGCGGACCCGCCCGAGTGCCTGCATGGCACTGAGGACGCGTGGCATGACGTGAAGCGTCAGATCAACATCGTGTGGAACATCGTGCGTGGATGCGGTGGACGCGAGGTCCACCTGATCAAGGATCAAACACGTGCGCTAAATGGAGTTTAAGTGGATTCATCTCAGCCGTTAATCTCGCGAGTTATAACGGCTGCGATCACTCGCGATAGGTGGACTCTTCAACATATCGCGATCGTTGGATTAAGATCCAACGGATGATCAAGCGACGCGATGTTTCAAATTAAAACACGTGGATTCACCTCAGCCCTTCATCAGTGAACAAACGATTTGGACTTAATCGCGATGATTTGATCAACGGACACTTCATCGCGACCATTGATCGCGATGCAGTTCTTCATCAGACGGTCGCGCCCAAATCTGCCCTTTAAATAACGTGTTCTTCGCGACGGAAAGACTCTCCCTTGAATCTTCGAGAAATTTGAACTGTCCAAACACCAATTCAAGGGCCAATTTGATTTCTTCATGTTCTTGACTCGTTTCCTCGTCCAAGGAGTGCGTGAAATCAGAATTTGATCAAGAGATTTAGGAGAAATCATATCTTGAACTTCAATTTCGTCTTCAAAAATGCGGAATGAAAAGCCATGCATCCGATGATTAATTGGATCATTTTGAAGGCTACTTTGGGTTAGATTGCGTGTTTTCATCTTAATCTTTTACATTTAGTGTTAATTTAACATTTTGAATCGTACATTAAGTTTAATTTCATTTTAATTTTGGTTTTAAATCAATTTCGTGATACGAATTTTCTCCTAACTTCAAGCTTCGATTGCTCAGCGAATTGTGATGCAGGACCGACAGGGTGAATCGGTCCGGCGCTGATATCCTCTAAGGGGGAACTATGGATGGGATGTTCTACGTGGTTCTAAATGATGGGTCATGATGTTCAAGATCTCCTCGTTGTTGCCAACCTTCCTGGGCAAGGCTGCCACAGCCGCTCCGGGGCACGCCAGTGGTGATGGAGCTGGTCCTCCCTGCACTGGTCGATGCAGGAGAAAGAGCGGCCTCTGTAGTCGGGGAGCTCGACACAACCCGCCGGCCGGATCCACGATCCCAATCCCGTACCACGATGTCACCACCTAGCTAGGTCCGAGGGCAAACAGACAAGTGCGGGAAGTGGACAAGGAAATATAGAACTTCAAAATAAAAAAGGGAACCTGAATGCCTAACCCAGGCGAGCCCGGCCACGGGCGAGGGAGGTCGTCCGCACTGCAGCGATGTCGACACCGGGCGACATCGGCGAGGAAACGCGGAAGGAGCGACGGCCGGGCTGGCGATGACCCAGTCGCAACGACCTGACGCCGCAGCGAACAAGGTAAGGCGAGAGTAGCGCCATGGGTCAAGCCAAAGGCCTGGACCCCAAGGCTCGGGGCGGTCCGGGCCGATCTGTCTGGGCCGCTAGGCTCACAGCCAAGATCACATGCCTAGGCCCGCTTCGGGGTCTGCCGCCCAGAACTCTGCCGACCTCTGGGCGGCTCTGGTCGGCCGAATCGAGCGTTCTGGCTTACCGGACTGGTTAGCTTAACCGCCTAGTGCATACGACCGCCCTGGCTGGGTCGAACTGAGGGCGCCCCCGACCCTGGTCAGTGCGGTCCGGCCTGCTCGGCCGGCTCTGGACGACTGGGCTGCCCGGTGAACCAAAGTGCGCTCGGACCCATTGAGGAGGGGGAACGATTCCCGCTGAGTCGGCTCACGGAATGTCAGTCTCTTCTCTCTTCACGGCTATGCAAGCATGCGGCGGCGGAACTGGCAAAGCCATGGCGGAGATGGCCACAAGGCCAGGCTGCGGCGGCGCACGGCGGCCAGCCAAGGGCATTTTTAGGCCTGGTTCGCGGCGGCGGCGGTTGACGCGGCGGCGATGGCGGCGGCTCGGGCGCGGTGGTGGCGGCGCTAGGATCGGCGGCGCGCGGCGCAGGTGCAAGGCGGCGGGCTGGCGAGCTCTCTCGCGGCGGCTGACAGCCGGCGGCTTGGAGCGGCAGAGTGCGATGGCGGCGCGCGTGGAGAGGCAGCGAGCTAGGGCAAGAAAGTGGCGGCGGAGGCGGCGGCGGCGGTGGCGGCACGACCGGGTGCGCGGGCAACGCGACGTCGGCGGGTCATGAGACTTCTTCCCACCCTTGATGGCTTGGCCACTCGAGAGGAAGACTCTTCTTTTCTCAAATGATCGGCTAGGGCTTTGTGTCCCTTCCCCTCCTTATAGGCCCCTTGGCGGCCAGCCAAGAAGGAAAGTGGCCGCTCTGAGGCCCACAACCCACACCCATACTCATAGAAACAGAATAAAAAGGTTCAGCCAGGTAGGGAGGTGCCTTAGGCTAGGGTCCCAGACAAAGGGAAACCCACCCAAAGGCCTAAAGAGAGAGAGAGAGAGATGCGCCCGCTAAACACGTGCGCGGGCTAAATAAAGTCATAATAAAATAGAAAACGGAAAAGATAGATCCACGCGCGCGAGCTCGTGTCGAGAAGAGGGTCTCACTTGGTGTAGTGAAACTCGGGATCCTTCGTCTTCGCCTGTCGAGGGGGCTGGACGCGCGTAGGTGTCGGCTCCACCGGCGCCGTAGTGTCATGCCTTGGTGGCGACGGGGGTCGTACGCCACCAAATTGTCATCCAAATCACTTGATTTTTGATTCCGTGGATTTGCAATTGAGTTATCTTTCTTAATATCATAAATTTCTGAATTTATAATATCAATTCTTCGTCCGATTTGATCGAATTTTAAAGATATCTCTAAAAATTCCCTAATTCTGTGTGGATTCGACCCTTATTTACCATTATATTGTTTAATTATATTAATTAATCATAAATTGATATGTTTAGGACTTTTGTTTGACAGTATATCGTGTGTATTCAACGACCATACGAATTAGTCTTGTCAAATGGCGCCGCTGCCGGGGAATTAAGGCGTATTTTTGAGAAAAATCATCAATTTTGACTCGGTTAACTCTGATTTTCTATTTCTTTTCTGATATTAATTCAAATTAAGCTACACTGAGCTATGGGAAGCAAAAATACATCGTTTAGATACTCAATTTCTATGAGATTAAGTGAATTGTTCCCCTCTACGAACGACGGACGATCATCGCATTAGTCTCGAATTGGGAGAGCGTAACTCTCACTAATAGCGACAATCAGGTATGATTAATTTGTCATTGTTGAATAATTTTATAGTATCTCTTATTATATTAATATATAAGGGCATATTTATGAGACGAGAGTCTGATTGGAGAACGAGGAATAATCCTTTACATAGACCTTTTTGAACGTTCCTCGCAATCCCTTTCCTCTTCCGTGTCATCATCGACCTTAGATATGGCCCTGAACGATGAGGGAAATTTTAGGAGACGCCTTAGTGACTATGCTAGGCCTGTTCTTCATAGACCCGTTACTCGTATTCATGCACCTCTAGCTAGAAATGTGAATTTTAGGATAGATTCGCGTGTGATGAGTATGTTACCTATCTTCCATGGTAAACCTTCCGAGGATCCCTATAAACATGTCGATGAGCTTAGTCAAGTATGTGAGATCAATCAGATTCATAATGTGTCGGCAGATGTAATGAAGATGAAACTCTTTCCCGCCACCATTCGAGATAGAGCTAAGGATTGGTTTCTTAAGTTAGGAAAGGAATTCACTTCTTGGACCGAGATGGAGGAGGAATTTATTAGGAAATACTATTCCGTAGGAAAGACCACCTCTGTTAGGAAGGCGATGCGTGAGTTTACCCAAGGACCGAGTGAAATATTTCATGAAGCTTGGGAGAGACTTAGAGACCTCACTAGAGAGTGCCCTCACCATGGAGTGTCTAACCATGAGCTTACACAAATATTTTATGATGGGTTAGGCCCGCAAGATAGATATCTTTTAGATGCATCTAGCGGCGGCACCTTCATGAGCAAATTTGAAGACGAAGCAATGGAATTGATTGAGACTGTGGCGGAAAATAGCCACCACAATGAAGAAAAACCATTCGGAAGAGGTGCAACGACAAAGAGAGGATTAATCGACGCAAAGTCGATAGAGACGAGCATGCTCCTAGAGAAGATTGAAAAGATGGCGGAGGTTCAGAATCTTTTATTAGATCGGTTCCACATCTGCAACGGATCTGAAGGACTTGCACCCGTCGCTCTACAAGAAGCGTCACCATGCGCCTATTGCTCATGCCTCGACCATGTCGAGATGGATTGTCCTATCATGGCAATTCAAGGGCAGGGCATGTATAGACAAGGCCCATTGAGAGGGCAAAGTCAATAGGGACGACCAAATTATCAAGGTACATACCCCACTTATTTTAATAACCCTGTTTATAACAATCCTATGCAGCAGCAGCAAGGATTTAGGAGGAACACAGATCAGACATATCCCCCTCCATATAACACCGGTCAGCAACAAAACTCGCAACAGCAACCCTACGCGAATGCAAGACAGTCGAGGTATATCCCACCAAAGAAATCGTATAATCAAGGTCCACGACCGACCACACCATCTGCAGATCTATTATGGGTGCGATCTCTCAGTTGATGGAGCAAATGAACAGGATGAACTCACGCGTGGACGAGATACAAGACTTCGTCAAGACAAACATCCCTACCTCGACTGATAATAAGAAGGGTGAGCAAGTTTCATTTTCTGACCAATTACCATCGTAGGCCACTATCAACCTGAGGAAGCAAGGGTCCTCATCGAGTCAAATGCATAATCTGAGTCATGTGCATGTTGACGAGGAGGCGGTGGAGGCTGCATTAGCGATATTGAGCCTTAGGAGCAGCAAAAACTTACCGGATCCTTATAATGATCCTTCTTTACACAAGAGCTCAATAGATGATGAGACACCGATAGTCGTAGTAGAGGAAGATAGTAGTTCTGATGATGAGGAAGAACGAGTGTGAGCTGAGCCAAATCCAGACACATACAAACTACTCGTGCCTTACCCTCAAGCATTGAGCAAGCCTAAAGCTAAGGCTATTGAATATGATGATCATTTATTAGAAGCCTTCCAAAAGGTGACCACTACCATCCCTTTAGTAGATGCAATTAGGCATATATTTTCTTATGCTAAATTTCTTAAAGGCATATGCACACCCCATAGAAGCCCCAGGAGGATCCAATTGAGAGAGAATATTAGTTCAATTATGATGAATTCTCTTCTGATTAAAAAGAGAGATCCAGGAGCACCCATGATTACGAGTGACATTGGAGGAATGACGTTTACTAGATCCTTGTTAGATACCAGAGCTAGTATCAATATCCTCCCTAAGGCAGTATTTGACCGTCATCATGTAGGGGAGTTGCAGCCTGATAACATGCGATATTTACAGCATAAAACATGATTTTTGATGCATATTTAAGTATAAATGATTTTATTTTCATGCATGTTATCATACTTATATGTATTTTTCTATTATTATATGAAAAGTCACTATATTCTCAAAAATACTTTAAATTAGGGTTAAAAATAATGATTTTAAGATGAATAATTTGATAACCCATCTTTATTTTGAGATTATAGATGTTTTTAGAGTTAAAATAATGAGAGAAAGCATTTATAGACATTTATTTATATTTTCCTAAGTTAAAATTTATATTTTTGAAATAAAATTTAAAACTCTCATTATTAATTAATTTTGACTTTTTAGAATAATAGATAATTAAATTTTGGATCAAATGAAAGAAATTTGGATTAATTCGGAGTTATATATCAAAAGTTATGAATTTTCTATTTTTAGGGATTTTTTCTGAATTTTTAAACTGTTTTTCTTATTTTATTTTCGATTTTTAAACCGTTTTTAATAAATAAAAAATAAATAAAAAAATAAAAAAATGGGCGCGGAGCCCGCGTGGATGCGACGTGGCACGGTAGGCCACGTGGCAGCGCCACGCGGACCCGCGCATCGCCTACGTGGCGCGATATACATATATATATTTATTTACTATAGTTAATAAAAGGGGTCTTTAGCCTGCCCTATATGGGGAGGTTTACTACCCCTATAAACCGTCGGGTATTATAAACCCGACGGTTTCCCAACTTATTTCCCGTGTGGGACTAAATCGCTGGTTTTTATTAAATGCAGGTGACGTGGACGCGTGCTGAACGTCGGATTTGGCGGGTGATCGATCGACGCGCGTCGATCGAGTGCGCCGTGGACCACCGGATCAGATCAGGAGCACGTGCTTAATTGAAAGGATTATAACGGCCGAGATTTAATCGTGCGGGACGCATCTCGACCGTCAGATCAAGATCGAAGGGGCGAAATTGAAGGCGTTTTATAACGTTTCTCTAGCGATCACATCTGGACCGTCCATCGCGATCGGATGGCTACGATATTTTGGAAACGGTCCACGATGGACCGTTCCATCGTAACCGTCGATCGAAACGATCGGACGGTTACAAAATTTTGCACTATAAAACGATGTGTTCTTCACGTTTGTAAGCATCCGAGTTTGAGATTCAATCTAATTGACTATCAAGACACCTCTCTCTCTCGTTTCTCTCGAGTTCTTCCTCTTCCTCTTTCATTTCCGCATCCACGGAGGGGTAGAAGTCGAGATCTGGTGGAAAATTGAGGGAGAAATCGACGCTTGAAGCTCACGTTCGCGTTCTTCACGTTTTTGGTGATTAATCGGCTTAATCACCTCGTTTCGATCGCTAATTGGGTTTAGTGGAAGCGGTTTTACCTTAATTATCTCCCTATCATGTTTAATTTGTGTTTAGATTAGGATTTAGATGTTAATTTTATCGAAATTTAGCTAAAATCGCGATTTCTTTGGTACGAAATTTCTCTCCACTTCAAAATTTGATTTCTTCGCGAAATCAAGTCCAAATTGGACGATTTTTGATTCCGTGGAATCAATTTGAAGTCTACTTTCTTAAAATACCATTTTCCCCAATTTCTTCCATCGATTTCCCATCCGATTTGGTCAAATTTGAAGAGTACGTCAATAAATTCCTTAATTCCCAGTGGATTCGACCCATATTTACCATTATACCCCTCAATTCGAGTGAATTTCCTAAAATTGGTAAGTTTGGAATTATTTTTGACGCGATACCTCGTGAAATTGATGACCTCGCAGTTTCGCCTCGTCAAATGGCGCCGTTGCCGGGGAACTAAGGCAATTTTTGATCAAATTAAGTCAATTTTTACTTGGTCAACGCAGATTTTTCTCTTAATTTCTTGAAATTTAAGCAACTCAATCGTATTTTGAGTGATCCGAAGTAGAAATCCATCTTTGAGATCCTTAATTCGATAAGAATAAGTGATTTTCGCTCCTTTTCTAAGGATTACGGGCGATCACTTACTCAAAATCGCGTTAAGAACGCGTAACTCTCACGGATAGCGACACTCAAGTGCGACTGATTTCAATTTTTAATATTTTATAAGTATTTATAAGTTATTATTCATCTACGTACCCGATCCACTCTTCATGAGAAGATGAACGGCCTGGAGAGTACGGAATAATCCCCTAGAAATAGACCTCTTTGAACGATCCTCGCAGACTCCCGAAGCTACCGAGACCGACACTACCGAGACCGACTCAACTTTTGATCCTACTGAACCAGTAGAAATGGCCCGGAATGATGAAGGAAATGCTAGGAAACGCCTTAGTGACTATGCTAGACCCGTCCTCCAAACGACCTCGTCACTAGAATTCACGCACCCCTAGGAAGAGGGGCCAATTTTAGAATAGACTCCCATGTAATGAGCATGCTGCCTATCTTTCATGGTAAGCCTTCCGAAGATCCCTATAGACATGTAGATGAGTTTTCCCAAGTTTGTGAGATCAACCACCTTCAAAATGTCCCCGCCGACACGATGAAGATGAAACTCTTTCCCGCTACCCTTAGAGATAGAGCCAAGGACTGGTTTTTAAAATTAGGAAAATAATTCACAAGTTGGACCGAGATGGAGGAGTTTTTAAGAAAGTACTATTCCGTAGGAAAAACCACCTCTGTCCGAAAAGCCATCCGAGAGTTCACCCAAGGCTCGAGTGAGACCTTCCACGAGGCCTGGGAACGATTAAGAGATCTTACGAGGGAATGCCCACACCATGGCGTATCTAACCACGAATTAACTCAAATTTTTTATGACAGGTTAGGCCCGCAAGATAGATACCTTTTGGATGCAGCTAGCGGCGGCACCTTTATGAGCAAATATGAAGACGACGCAATGGATCTCATCGAAACGGTGGCAGAAAATAGTCACCATAATGCGGCGAAACCATTTGGAAGAGGTGCAATGCCAGAAGCTCTAGACGCCAAGTCAGCAGAAACGGGGATGCTCCTCGAAAGAATCGACAAAATGGCAGAAGTCCAGAACTTACTCCTTGACCAACTCAACATCCGCAACGGTTCTGAAGGACTCGCCCCCGTCTCACTCCAAGAGGCGTCACCATGCGCGACGTGCTCAAGATTCGACCACGTCGAATTAGATTGCCCTGTGATGGCAATCCAAGGGCAAGGAATGTATAGACAAGGTCCATCAGGAGGACCGAGTCAACAGGGACGACCAAATTATCTAGGTAATTACCCTAATCAATATAATACCCCTATTTTTAACAATTCCTTGCAGAATAATGGCTAGAGGAGGAACAACGATCAACCTTATCCTCCACAATACAACGGTCAGCAAAATTACCGTAATCAAAGACCGTCGTCGTTCGTCCCGCCGACTCAACCACAAGCATACACGCAAGCTCCACGCCAAACTACGCCGGCATCCGACCCGATCCTCGGCGCGATCTCGCAATTAATGGAGCAAATGACGAGGATGAACTCACGCGTGGACGAAATTCAGGACTTCGTCAAGATGAACGTCCAACCGACGACAGAAAAAAAGGGTAAGCAAGTAACTTTTACTGACCAGTTACCCTCGTAGGCCACGGCAAACCCAAGAAATCAAGGAGCTTCGTCGACCCAGACTCACAACATTAACCATATACACGTCGACGAAGAAGCCGTAGAATCAGCCCTGGCCGTATCAAGCCTTCGAAGTGGGAAAACTCTGTCGGATCCATACAAGGATCACCCTTTCCACCAAGGCCAAAAAGACGGAAGAAACGCCAATTATCAGTCGAGCAAGACACTCGATTCGGAGGACGAGGAAGAACAGGTTACGGCTGAACCTAACCCTGACAAATATAAGCCCCTTGTGCCTTATCCTCAAGCCTTACACCAACCAAAAGCCAAGAATAATGAAACCGACGACAACCTACTAGAAGCCTTTAAGAAGGTAACCATAACTATTCCCTTAACAGAAGCCATCAAGCATATCCCTACCTATGCAAAATACCTAAAAGGTATATGTACTCCCCATAGAAACCCTAAACGGATCCAACTTAGTGAGACGGTAAGCTCCATAATGATGAATACCTTACACGTAAAAAAGAGAGATCCGGGAGCACCCATGATTACGAGTGAAATCAGAGGAATGTCCTTTACTAGGTCCCTACTAGATACAGGAGCCAGTATTAACATCCTCCCTAAAGCTGTATTCGATCGTCATCATGTAGGGGAGTTACAACCATTCCTTGTAGAACTATGTTTAGCCGATGGATCTGTTAGAAAACCCCATGGACTAGTAGAGGATGTCATAGTTAGAATAGAAGATTGTTATTTCCCGGTAGACTTCCTAGTGGTCGATATGAAAATGACTAAGGAGCTGAGCCAAGCCCCGATCATATTAGGATGACCCTTCCTAGTTACCGCGAAAGCCGTAACCGACTGGGGGAAAGGAGAAGTTATTCTCAAAGTGGGAGAGCACACCGTGAAGGTCGACATCAACAAGCTAATGAAATACCCTTCACGAGCATCCGAAGACTTGGGAGCCATCGACTTCGCCGACGATCAAGACATAGACGAATGCGTAGAAGAAGTCATGATGATCGACGAGGAAGCAAGATATGAAGAGCTTCCGATGGACGAGCCCACTTTGGAGCTCAAAACTCTCCCGTCTACACTCAAATATGCCTTCCTTGATGAAGAGAAAGTAAAGCCAGTAATTATTTCGTCCAAGCTGGACCTAAAGCAAGAAGAACAACTACTGGAGGTGCTAAGGAAAAACAAGGAAGCAATCGGATGGACCCTGACGAACTTAAAAGGGCTAGACCCTTCACTATGTACTCATCGCATCTTCCTAGAGGATGAGTCAAGACCCGTCAGGGAGGCCCAGAGACGACTCAACCCAAGGGTATGGGAGGCCGTAAAAGAAGAAATTCTTAAATGGCTAAATGCAGAAATTATCTACCCCATATCCGATAGCCAATGGGTGAGTCCGGTACACGTCGTCCCGAAGAAAGCCGGAGTAACGGTCATGACGAACGAGAAAGGCGAGGAAATCCAGACGCGCCTACCGATGAAGTGGAGGGTCTGCATCGACTATCAAAAGCTGAACTCCGCGACTAAGAAGGACCACTTCCCGCTACCGTTCATCGACCAGATCCTGGACCGACTGGCAGGATCAAACTACTTCTGCTTCCTTGACGGATACTCGGGCTACAATCAGATTGCTATCCACCCCGACGATCAAGAGAAGACAACGTTCACATGTCCTTTTGGCACCTTCGCCTTCAGACGCATGCCATTCGGACTGTGCAACGCCCCCGCGACCTTCCAACGATGTATGACGGCTATCTTCTCTGACTTTCTTGGCGACAGTTTAGAAGTCTTCATGGACGATTTCTCCGTCTTTGGAAACAACTTCGAGACTTGTCTTGCTCACCTGATGAAGATACTGGAGGTATGCGTCAGGAAACGACTGGTACTTAGCTGGGAGAAATCCCACTTCATGGTACGAGAGGGAGTAGTGCTCGGGCACATCGTCTCGGGCAAGGGCTTAGAAGTGGATAAGGCCAAGATAGAGGTCATCCAAAACCTCCCTCTCCCAAATACCATGAAGGATTTAAGGAGCTTTCTCGTGCACGTCGGCTTCTACCGGAGATTCATCCAGGACTTCGCGAAAGTCTCCAAGCCCCTCACCACCCTTCTTTGCAAAGACAATGACTTCATCATCGACGAAGAAGGGAAGCGCGCATTCAAGACATTGAAGCAAGCACTGATCGAAGCACCGAATCTACAAAGTCCTAATTGGGACTTACCCTTTGAGATTATGTGCGACGCTTCGGACTACGCGGTGGGAGCGGTCTTGGGGCAGCGACTGGACAAGAAGCCGACGGCCATCTGCTACGCAAGTAAGACCCTCATCGAAACTCAAATTAATTACACGACGACGGAGAAAGAGCTTCTGGCGGTGGTCTACGCTCTCGAGAAGTTCCGGCCTTACATCTTGGGGAGCAAGATCATCATCTACACTGATCATGCAGCCCTGAAATACTTGCTCTCCAAGAAAGAGGCCAAACCAAGACTCATACGATGGGTGCTGCTCCTTCAAGAATTCGACTTGGAGATAAAAGACAAGAAGGGCAGCAAAAACTCAGTGGCGGACCACTTATCGCATCTCCACATCTAGGGAGGAGAGGACATCGGGGAGACATTTCCAGATGAGCATCTCCTCGCCATCTCGAGTCACGCCCCCTGGTACGCGCACATCGTCAACTTCATCGTGACTGGATCGATCCCGGAGCATTGGAACCGGCATCAAAAAGATAAGTTCTTCCAAGAGCTCAAGTACTATTTCTGGGAAGAACCACTTTTGTTCCACCTAGGATACGACCAGATCATCCGACGATGCGTACCAGAGGAGGAGCAGGGAGACATACTGGCGATGTGTCACTCATCGACGTGCGGAGGACACTTCGCGGCACGAAAGACCGCGGACAAGATCCTACAGAGCGGCTTCTACTGGCCATCCATCTTCAAGGACGCCCACCGTTTCTACACGGAGTGCTTACAATGTCAAGCGGCGATCAACATCTCCAAGCGAGACGAGATGCCGATGCGGCCAATCCTTGAAGTGGAAATCTTCGACCTTTGGGGGATATACTTTATGGGATCTTTCCCACCTTCTGACGGGAAAGAGTACATCTTGGTGGCGGTGGACTATGTGTCCAAGTGGGTCGAAGCAATCCCCAGTATGACAAACGACCATCGGGAGGTACTGCGCTTTATCACACGATGCATCTTCGCCCGATACGGTTGTCCGAGAGCCATCATCAGCGACGGCGGCTCACACTTAAACAACTCGCACTTCCGGGCGCTGTTGAAGAAATACGGAGTACACCACCGCATCACCACACCATGCCACCCCCATACGAATGGGCAAGTAGAGGTTAGTAATCGAGAAGTCAAAACTATTCTTAAAAAGATAATTCGTCCAGATGGGAAGGATTGGGCACATAAGCTCCCCGACGCACTATGGGCATACCGGACGGCATACAAGACACCCATCGGGATGTCTCCCTTCCGGCTCATCTACGGGAAAGCCTGCCACCTTCCGGTTGAGCTAGAGCATCGAGTGATGGAGAATTATTTTAAACATGAACACAAGGGTTCTAGGTGAACCTATCCTCCTCCTCCTCCTCCTCCTTATCCACCAAATCATAGAGTTCAAGCCCTTATGAAGAAACCAGTATGAAGAAGTTTACTGTTAAAGAAGACAATCATGGTTAACAAAGTGTTATGAAGACAGCTACAACATGAAGACCTCCACGGTCTTAAATCATATCAAGACTGACACAGAATTCTTTCCACCGAATATGCAACCTATCCTGCACCAATACAACCGTCAAAGATTCTCCCGAGAACACAATAGGAAATCGGGATATTCCTGAAGTAGCCGGATCGCCAATACAACAAGAACGAGAGAAGACTACCACGGGGACAGCCCTCACCCCGAAAGACCTGTTCCCGAACTCTCCTCACGCACACCTAGTCCACGCGAATATCGTCAAAGTGCAGATAACACAGTGGCTGCCCTCCCAAGGGATGAGGAAAGGGTTACAGCATTCAGACTGATTGCCGAAGACCCCGTTGACCTGCAGAAGAGACACGCGACGACTCCGAACGAAACCAATTCCACCAACAAATGAACTAAATCAGTCAAAGACCGTACGAGTACCGTGAGTTACCTTCTGGCTGTTCGCTCGTACAACATCAAGACCTCGCTTACTTCATCGCAAATTATATTCCCACCAAGTCACCCCGCGATCGCGACAATATCGCATTATTCACCCTGCCTTACTTCCCGTCTCTTCCCTAACGCCAGCCGACCAGGAAGAAAAGAGAAAGACGACGAGATCTGAGAGGTTCCTCAGCGTCGCCGCGACGTCTCCCTGGTGCGCCAATAGAAGAACAATGGAAGTCAACCAAATATTCTCGGTCCCAGCTCGTCACGCTCCCCAGGAAGAAAGCCGACCAGTTGAAACGATTACGCGATGATCATTTCCACCGAAAGTTCAACATCACGCGCAACATTAACCACAAGAAATACCGCCGATGAGAAACCAAGATTATTTTCTTATTCCGGACGAGCAGGCTGAATATTTCACAGAACGAAGGTATGAGGAATTTTAAATACGGACCACCGAACTTACCGTTGACTTACAACAACCAAGCGACGTTCTACGTATCCTCGCTTGGAAAGTCTTCACCTATCGGATCCGACTTCAGCTTGAGATGCCATGAATGAATATACTTGAGAAGTTGCCGTAACCGCCATGATTGCTCACGAGGTCAAGGAAGAATTTAAGCATTCTTTAAACTCCTTCAGCAAACCTTCATTCCGCGAAGAATACACCGTTGAGGAGGCGTTCCGAAGAGGTGTTATCACTATCACAACCACCTGATAACCGCCTCTTCCTTTTCCAAACTTTCTTCACCGTAACTTCCCTCCTCTCTATCTCTATAAAACACAAAATGTAAGACGGAAAAACAGATGTTGTTTTATGAAAAGTTGGTTACTATCTGGGTATGTTTACCCTTCGTGTTCTTCGTGCCTCCCCGTATCTCCATCTTTCCTCTCCCGCATCTTCTTCAGTCCGAGATTCTATCCCTCTATCTGTTCTCCCTCCCTTTCTGTCCCTTTCAATCACTTCAAAGGAAGAATCAAACGAGGGATACATTGGATCACATACTGAATTCGGAAGCATACATTTTATCGTCGCCGGTCAGGTAACATCCTCAACCATTGACCGTGACATTAGTTCGCATCTGATATCGTAAGTCCAACACAGTCCTCTCCTCTCCATCTATATCCTATCTACTTCCTCACTCTTCTATTATTTATCTTATCCAAACATCTTATTCTTAACTACCACCACTCACATTCCCGATCTCCTCTCATCTTACACCCCTATCCCTATTTCCTAAATATAATATATAGTATACATTTCCACTCCTTCTATCTATTCCACAATCTTCTCTTATTATCTCTTCTCTATTCCCTCATCCACTATCTCATATTATACAATATAATAATATCACTCTCCCTCTAATTATATTCTCTATCCTCTCATTGTTATCATCCATTCTATCTCTCTTCTCTACTAACATATAATTTTATCACCATTATCATCCATTTATTCTCCTATTATCCTTCCCACATATAGTCCTATTTATTTTAAAGTATCTATCCTACATTATTCTCACTGATATCATTCATAGATCCTCCCTAGTTTTTAGGAATATTATCAATCTTAATTATCCGACATCATCGAGCCTACTGGGCCATCAAGAAGCTCAACCTAGCACTGGACGAAGCAGGCAAGGAACGACTTCTCCAGCTCCAGGAACTACAAGAGTTGAGGCACGACACGTACGAGAACACGGCGATCAACAAGGAGAAGACCAAGGCCTTCCACGACCGACACATCCGACGACGATCATTCCAGATCGGCGACAAGGTCTGGCTCTAAAATTCCCGCCTCAAACTCTTCCCTGGAAAGCTGCGCTCCAGACGGGATGGTCCATACGTGGTTCTGGAATTGTTTGACGGTGGAGCAGTACTCATCTCCGATCCTAAGACCGGTCGACAATTCAAGGTAAACGGCCATCGTCTTAAGCCGTACCTGACTTCAGAGCCACCCGCACCAGCAGATAAGGTAAATCTGCATCTTCCCGAGCATTCGAGGACGTGACGGTATCACCCTCGACTTATTAGTAGTCTAGGTTTCATTTTGTTTAGTCTGGCTGAAGACGATAAACTTAGCGCTCTTGGGAGGCACCCCAAGATTATCTTACCTTTTAGTTTTGTGTTTTTTATTTCAGTTTGCTTTTAGACGTTGAAGAAGTACATTAGGAAAGGGCGCACCTACACCGGAAAATCCCACGAGCATCACGGACTAATGAGCTTTTCTAAACCCATCTCACCGCACTTTTTATTATTTTCATGCCATGATTCGATGAGTTTTTCACATGAGCATGTAGTATTCACTGAGGGCAATGAATGATTCTCGTTGGGGGGTGAGGATTTAGAAACAGCTCTGTCATTTTCAAAAATTTTAAAATTCTATCTTCTAAAAACTCCTATTTTTCAAATTCTTTGATCTAATCTACCCCACCTTAGAAGTCTTTTCATCTAGAGATCTGACCTACTAGAGATGTAGAAGTGAGGATCTTACAGTCCATATGATTACATTTTGAGTAATAAAGCCAAATGATCTAGAGAGACCAATGGATTAGAGTAGTGGTTGACTTCTCTGGGGTTGGGTACCTAACAGGCACCAAGGAAAAAGAGTAATCAAGAGGTTGAAATGCTATGAGATTGAAAAGGAGAGTATTTGAGAGAAAATGAAATTCCATCCTCTACCTATTATTAGCCCAAACTGCTTAGTATAAAGAATTTCTCGATGCTAGACTTTCCCCTTTAAAGAGTGCAATGATCCATAATCTTTGTCGCACCTATCTTTTCCTTATAGGCATGTAGTTTTCTCTTCCAAAGCAGTCAATTAGTAACACCAATTTGTTTTAAAACTTTGCTTTTGATGATGAACACTCCCAAGTGAATCCACACATCTATTTCACCTTCCACTTTTTCTCCCACATGTGCTTATACCTTCACTACACTTCATTTGCTACACGCTCTCTTCAGAAATCCTAAAACTCCTCCACATCATCATTGTAGTCTTCTCAAATGCTTAAAAAAAATGAAGAAGAAAAGAAAGAGGAGCAAAGTCAAAAGAAAGAGAGAAATAAAGAAGATACAAGAAGGAAAATAAGTGGGAACATCTTCTACCTTTATCTCTATCTCAACTATCATCTCCACCATCTACCCTATCCATCATCATCCACCTCACTTGGGAGTATAATCATCATAAGTGGTACCTTCTTTGATTTTATCATCCACTTTGTTTTATCACCATATTTGCTTTTAGCCAAGTCATACCCTTAGAAATAGTATCTTTTATTTCCTTCAGCCTCCTCACACGATGCATCCAAAGATAGGAATCCATTTGAATTGCACTCTTTTAAGGAGGAAAGCGAGTTGAGGGGAATTCTAAGTACTAAGTAGCCTCCAATTTGAGGGAAGGAGTGATGTGTTTATGGAGAGGGTAAGGAATTACATCCACTCATGAGAGAGTGAGTTTATTTTCAGCACCATAGCATCATACCTTAGATAGGCTCACCTTGATTACAATCAAGAATTAGACTTGAGCATTGGCCGATGAGCACTACCCTAACATGCACTAAAGAAGTCAACCTAGAAATGGAATCTAGATCATTAGGGCCTACACTATGAGGAAAACGTGATCATACATTTATACACTTCACCTTTTTAGTAATAGGATTAAAGGATGAAAAGACTTTCTAGGGAGATCATATAGTGAATTGCTAAGGGACTAGCAATAATTTAAGTTGGGGGTATGATAACATGCGATATTTACAGCATAAAACATGATTTTTGATGCATATTTAAGTATAAATGATTTCATTTTCATGCATGTTATCATACTTATATGTATTTTTCTATTATTATATGAAAAGTGACTATATTCTCAAAAATACTTTAAATTAGGGTTAAAAATAATGATTTTAAGATAAATAATTTGATAACCCATCTTTATTTTGAGATTATAGATGTTTTTAGAGTTAAAATAATGAGAGAAAGCATTTATAGACATTTATTTATATTTTCCTAAGTTAAAATCTCTTAAAAATAACTATATTTTTGAAATAAAATTTAAAACTCTCATTATTTATTAATTTTGACTTTTTAGAATAATAGATAATTAAATTTTGGATCAAATGAAAGAAATTTGGATTAATTCAGAGTTATATATCAAAAGTTATGAATTTTCTATTTTTAGGGATTTTTTTCGAATTTTTAAACTGTTTTTCTTATTTTATTTTCGATTTTTAAACCGTTTTTAATAAATAAAAAATAAATAAAAAAAATAAAAAAAATGGGCGTGGAGCCCGCGTGGATGCGACGTGGCGCAGCGCCTACGTGGCGCGATATACATATATATATTTATTTACTATATTTAATAAAAGGGGTCTTTAGCCTGCCCTATATGGGGAGGTTTATTACCCCTATAAACCGTCGGGTATTATAAACCCGACGGTTTCCCAACTTATTTCCCGTGTGGGACTAAATCGCTGGTTTTTATTAAATGCAGGTGACGTGGACGCGTGCTGAACGTCGGATTTGGCGGGTGATCGATCGACGCGCGTCGATCGAGTGCGCCGTGGACCACCGGATCAGATCAGGAGCACGTGCTTAATTGAAAGGATTATAACGGCCGAGATTTAATCGTGCGGGACGCATCTCGACCGTCAGATCAAGATCGAAGGGGCGAAATTGAAGGCGTTTTATAACGTTTCTCTAGCGATCACATCTGGACCGTCCATCGCGATCGGACAGCTACGATATTTTCGAAACGGTCCACGATGGACCGTTCCATCGTAACCGTCTATCGAAACGATCGGACGGTTACGAAATTTTGCACTATAAAACGATGTGTTCTTCACGTTTGTAAGCATCCGAGTTTGAGATTCAATCTAATTGACTGTCAAGACACCTCTCTCTCTCGTTTCTCTCGAGTTCTTCCTCTTCCTCTTTCATTTCCGCATCCACGGAGGGGTAGAAGTCGAGATTTGGTGGAAAATTGAGGGAGAAATCGACGCTTGAAGCTCACGTTCGCGTTCTTCACGTTTTTGGTGATTAATTGGCTTAATCACCTCGTTTCGATCGCTCATTGGGTTTAGTGGAAGCGGTTTTACCTTAATTATCTCCCTATCATGTTTAATTTGTGTTTAGATTAGGATTTAGATGTTAATTTTATCAAAATTTAGCTAAAATCGCGATTTCTTCGGTCCGAAATTTCTCTCCACTTCGAAATTTGATTTCTCCATGAAATCAAGTCCAAATTGGACGATTTTTGATTCCGTGGAATCGATTTGAAGTCTACTTTCTTAAAATACAATTTTCCTCAATTTCTTCCATCGATTTCCCGTCCGATTTGATCAAATTTGAAGACTACATCAAGACATTCGTTAATTCCCTGTGGATTCGACCCATATTTACCATTATACCCCTCAATTCGAGTGAATTTCCTAAAATTGGTAAGTTTGGAATATATTTTTGATGCGATACCACGTGAAATTGACGACCTCGCGGTTTCGTCTCGTCACAACCTTTCCTTATAGAGTTATGTTTAGTGGATGGATCGGTAAGGAAGCCTCATGGCATAGTAGAAGATGTGATTTTTAGAATTGAAGGATGTTATTTTTTGGTAGACTTCCTACTTGTAGATGTGAAGATCACTAAGGAGCTTAGTCAAGCCCCAATTATCCTAAGAAGATGTTTCTTAGCTACTGCAAAAGCCATTACAGATTGGGGAAAAGGAGAAGTAATTCTTGAGGTAGGAGAGTACACGGTGAAGGTCAACATCAACAAGTTGATGAAGTATCCTTCACAAGATTTCAAGGATTTGGGCGCCATCAACCTATTTGATGACCAAGACATAGAGACTTGCATTGAATAAGTCATGATGATCAACGAGGAAGCTGATTTCAAGGAGCTACCTTTGGACGAGCTGACACGGGAGCTCAAGCCTCTTCCATCTACACTCAAGTACGCTTTTCTTGACTCTCAGCAGGTTAAACCGGTGATCATTTCTTCCCAGCTCAATGAGGAGTAGGAGAAACGATTACTCGACGTATTACGACGGAATGAGCAAGCAATCGGCTGGACTCTAGCTGATTTGAGGGGATTAGACCCTTCATTATGCACTCATCACATATTTTTGGAGGACGAGTCCAGACCCATGAGGGAAGCCCAGCGATGACTAAACCCTAAGGTATGGGAAGCCATGAAGGAAGAGATCCTAAAGTGGCTTAATGCAGAGATCATCTATCCCATATCGGATAGCCAGTGGGTTAGTCCCGTGCACGTTGTTCCCAAGAAGACAGGAGTTACGGTGAATGTGAACGACAAGGGCGAGGAGATCCAAACGCGCCTTCCGACGAAGTGGCGAGTTTGTATCGACTACTAGAAACTAAACGCCGCAGCAAAGAAGGATCACTTCCCGTTGCTGTTCATCGATCAAATCCTTGATCGACTAGCAGGTCAGACTTACTTTTATTTCTTGGATGGTTATTCAGGGTACAATCAGATTGCGATTCATCCGGACAACCAAGAAAAGACAATGTTCACATGTCCAGAGATGTATGACAACTATATTTTCTGATTTCCTTGGCGATAGTCTCAAAGTCTTCATGGACGATTTCTCTGTCTTTGGAGATGATTTCGACAGCTGTCTAGCTCACCTGACAAAGATCCTTGAGGTCTACGTCAGGAAACGACTTGTATTGAGTTGGGAGAAATCCCATTTTATGGTGCAAGAGGGAGTAGTGCTCGCGTCTCGGGCAAAGGTTTGGCGGTTGATAAGGCCAAGATTGAGGTCATTCAAAACCTTCCTCTGCCCACTACATTACGAGATTTACGGAGTTTTCTAGGACACGTTGGCTTCTACCGCAGGTTTATACGAGACTTTGCTAAAGTTTCCAAACCGCTAACCACTCTTCTTTGCAAGGATAAGGAATTTTTCATCGACAAAGAAGGGGATTGCGCATTCGAGATGTTGAAGCTCGCCTTGATCGAAGCACCAATTCTTCAAAGTCCTAATTGGGACTTACCTTTCGAGATCATGTGCGATGCTTCAGACTATGCAGTTGGAGCGGTGTTGGGACAACGGTTAGATAAGAAGCCAACCGCCATTTGGTATGCGAGTAAGACTTTGGCTGAAGTTCAAATGAATTATACGACGATAGAAAAGGAGCTGTTGGCAGTGGTCTACACATTCGGGAAGTTTAGGCCTTACATCTTGGGAAGCAAAATTATTATTAATACAGATCATGCCGTATAAAGTACTTCTTTTCCAAGAAGGAGGCGAAGCCACGATTGATACGATGAGTGGTGCTTCTTCAAGAGTTTGACTTGGAGATTAAAGATAAGAAGGGCAGCAAAAACTCGGTGGCGGATCACCTATCTCGTCTCCACATTTCAGGTACCGGAGACATTAATGATTCATTTCCTGATGAGCATCTTCTTGCAGTATCTAGTCATGCTCCTTGCTTCGCACACATCGTCAATTTTCTGGTGACTGGATCAATCCCAGAGTATTAGAATCGGCATCGTAAAGATAAGTTCTTCCATGAACTCAAATATTATTATTGAGAAGACCACTTCTATTCCATGTAGGATACGATCAGATCATACGGTGATACGTAGAGGAAGAAGAAAAAGGAGGCATATTATCGATGTGTCACTCATCAGCATGTGGAGGACGTTTTGCCGCACGAAAGACTACAGATAAGATTTTACAAAGCGGTTTTTATTGGCCCACCATCTTCAAGGATGTCCACCGTTTCTACACGGAGTGCTTACAATGCCATGCAGCATTAAACATCTCCAAGCGAGATGAAATGCCAATGAGGCCTATCCTTGAGGTGGAGATATTTGATTTATGGGGGATCGACTTCATGGGACCTTTCCCACCTTTGATAACATGCTATTTATACATAAAATTACATGATTATTAATGCAAGTAAAGGCATTAATCATTCTAAATATATGCATGTTATCATATTTTAAGTATATTTCTATCATTTTGTATAATTTCATGTTATGATATAAAAATACATCAATTCATGGATTATTATACGTAATTAAACATTATAATTTATAATCCTATTTCTATTTAAGATCATAATGATGTTTTCATGATTAAATGATAAGAGAAATGATGATTATTAACATTAATGTATTTTTATAAATCTGAATTTATTTAGATTTATTTTCGATTTTTAAGTATTTAAATTAATTAAAATAAAAGCAAAAAAGGGGGTATTTTTCGCGCGAGCCCACGTGGATGAAACATGGCACTCAGGGCCACGTGGCAGAGCCACGTGGACCGCGCGAGTTCCCGCGTGGCACGGAGGTGACGTGTCAATATTTATATTTACTCATAATAGTATGGTTATAGTACATATAAGCATCCGATAGTTCGAATTTAAGCTAACCCATATAACTGACTCCCTTATATACTCGACAAGTCTCCATCTTTTTCTCCATGTGGGACTATGTTCTCTTGTTTTACTTTGATTGCAGGACGCGTGGCACGATGTGTCGCGTCGGATGGAAATCGCGATGAAGATCGCGCGTCGATGCGGTGGACGCGAGGTTGACGTATCATTTTCGTGCGTCGTTAAAACACAAAGACGATGGTCAAACAAAATTTATAAAACCGAACTCACAAAGAAAAGATATAATAATCAAGTATTGGGTAAGTATCGGGTCGATCCACAGAGAGCAGGGTTGACTTTAGTCGTAGAGTTGACTTGGTCAAACTTAGGTTTAAAAGGAGTTTTAAATAAGAGAAAATAAGATGTAAGGAATGGAAATGATATAAATAAGCTAAATAAGAAGTTTTAAGAATTAAAATCTCGGATTTGACAGAGAAAAGTCATAAGTCAAAGTCAAAGCGTTGACTTTGACCAACAGTAGGTGTTGAAAATCAACTATCAATTTTTGGATAAGAAATGGATTTACAATGAAATATTGAAAATCAACTATCAAAAAATCCCCGAAATTAACACCTCGGAGAAAATCTTCAAATTGAATGACCAAATGAAATCCAAATCTTGTAATTTCTATGTC
>CM044116.1:12891405-12979308 GCA_024174645.1 Lemna minuta
GTGTAGTGAAACTCGGGATCCTTCGTCTTCGCCTGTCGAGGGGGCTGGACGCGCGTAGGTGTCGGCTCCACCGGTGCCGTAGTGTCGTGCCTTGGTGGCGACGGGGGTCGTACGCCACCACTTTATTACAAACATCGATAACAATGACTAAAATTTCATTTCAACGAATATAATGAAAGATGAAGGTGTGGTTCTCTTGAAAGTCATATTATTTCCATCACTTCCTATCCAAAGTATGCTGACATGGATAAGAGGACTCTAATCATGTTTAATCTTGTCATAGGAGCAAACACATAAATGAAATCAATTCCATACCTTTGAGCATACCCCTTCATAATGAGTTGGGCTTTATGCTCAGTGATTTTCCCAACAGAATCTCTCTTGACTTTAAAAATAATTTCAAGTTGATAGGTTTGCATGCTGTAAGGGGCAGTTTTCCCAACCTATTCTTTTAATGCTTTGGTGATAGTTTGAGGTTTTTCTTCTTTCGTGATTGATGAACTCTATTTGGGGATATTTTTAGTCGTTATTTTAAATCAATTTCATTTAAAAATATTTATAATTCTTCATTATGTATAATGTTAAAGTAAGGGTCGAATCCTCAGGAAGCTTAGGTAATGAGATTAGTGCTTTTAAGGAGTAGAGATACTATTCTAAGGGAAAAGTAATGGTAGAACGGATTTTTTAGAGATATGGAGGGATGAAAAAATAGAAAATGGTATGAATGAAATTCTAAATAGATATATTTTTATTCTATGATAAATAATGATGAAAAGATTTAGAATGGAATGATGGAATAGAGAAATGAGGATGATAAAATGGAAGATGATAGAAGTGGTGAAAAATTGAGAAATTAAGTAGTTGGGAAATTGGGTAATGCTGAGACATTTTTAAAAGTAAAGAGAACAAATTTAAAATGTTAAAAGGGAAATAGGTTCTACACTATACATGGAGGGGATTAAAAGAGAAAATCATATCGTCACACAAACCCCACTTTTTATGCCAGTCCTAGGTCGGGTGATGCTTGACTCGTTATGATCTCAATCCTCCGCTTGATCTTGCCTCCACAACAAACTTGAACATAAAAAAATGCCAAACTTGGGCCTAAGCCTCTCATTTTCCTTCTAGTAGCCTGATGCTAATAGAGAGCCAAAAACAACAAAAAAAAGGAAGAAGAAGATTCTTGTATATGTTAGGCTAAGAGGCTCCTTTGAATCAATAGTGGAGATTTAGTCTTTTTTGCTGCAACCAAATGAATGGTGGAGATTAAATCCATAGGTCACGACTATAATCATCTCCTAAAGAGGTGGGAGAGCCTCCTTTTAGGATGTGGAGCCCACAACCATTTCCTTAAGGAGTGGGTTGACCACTCTCTAAGAAGTGGTAACCTTACCACTTCCCTAACGAGGTGAGCTTACCTCTTTCTCCTCTTATAAAGATGGATCCTTCCTAAAAAATAGAAAAGATCTAAATTGATTAATAATAAATAAAATAGAAGAATTTTGACTTCTTTGACCCTTCAAGAATGCCTTTGACCACCTTTGACTTCTCAAAAATTGGAGTGACAAGTCTCCTAAAAAGGTAGAATGGGTTGACTTCCCATAAAAAGGTGGTTGACAAACCTCCTAAAAAGGTTAAAAGATTTGACTAACCTCCTAAACATACAACAAGGTTTGACCAATGATGGAGAATTATCTCAACAAAAGAACACAAGGGTCCCAAGTGAACCGAGATATGAATTAAGGAAGAGAAATCATTCTCAAAAGTAACAAAAGAGCATACTCCTCCTTATTCACAATTTTGAGAAATTATCCATTCATGAAAGGAATGAAGAAGACCTCTCCAAGACATTAAAAGAGAGTGTAGATTCAAAGGGAATTATCTTCCCTCCTTTTCCCATTTTACCCTGATCTAAATATTGACTTGGTCATATGAAGTTAAGCTTTATTCCCTAGAATACCTAGAACTCCATTTTTGGACCAAGTCAACCACCTCTCACCTTGATATAGGTTCCTCATCATCCATATTATACTCACTATATCATAGGTACCTTGTGTAAATAAAAGATCTCAAAATATTAGGTAACATCTTTGTTTTTTAAGCCCATCTCTCCTTGAATCCCACCCATAGTTAGAATTATAGGAGAGATCTATATACTATCATTTATGGAATAAAATATCGTCAGACTCTACTTCAAGATAAAAGCTCCAGCATGATTAAACCCATGTAATTATGACGATTGTCCAGCATGGAGAAGTTTTATAAGATGATATGAAGCTCTAACTGAGGAAAGAAGCCTTGTTGTCAAGTCATAATTACCTATCATCTAAGCGATATCGTAACGGTTAAAGGAGAGAAAGAAGTCTTACAGCTTGTCTACTAATGGACTATCTCCCACATGATCATCTCAACGGCTTATGAAGACAGTTCAGCATAGAGGAAATTTCGTAAATGCAGAATATCAAGCTTACGAGCAACTCAAGTGAACAAGAAGACTGCTGAGCTCTCTCTCTAGTCAAATCTCTACGCAAGAACAGAGATTGCTCAAAGAAGACTATTCAAAGTCAAACAGGAGAAGACAACGCTCGAAGAGAATTGAAGAAAAGGGAGGCTTTTCACCACTATCACCACCCGTCTCTGCCTTCTCTTCACCTCATCCAAGGGAATTTCTCGACGTCAAAAAGTTAAACTACCAACATATCATCGCCAACCGTTCCCTGCCTCCTCTTCACTTACCTTGGTGACCCGCAAGAAGACTAGAAGCCAAGTCAAATCCTGTCGAACCCTTATCACCAAGTAACGTGATTATCTATCCTTACAACCGCAACTCTCCGCTATTTGAATATTGAACATCATAACCACGAATAGGAATGAAGCGGCAATAGCTCCTATATGAACTACTGGGGAGATCATAGAGGAGAAGTCGAGACCTAAAAAAATAAGTAAACTTGACTGAAGCTCAGACAATAGAATATCGGGATATTTCAGACACGATCTGATCTCCAGTTACATCATATCAATACCACGATATTAATATCAAAGAGCCCCCCATGAAGTCAAGATTCACAAATGGATAATATCAAGATTACGATCCACTCAAATGAAGATCTTCCACATCGCCTACTGATCAAGCCAAGGAATTCAAAAGACGAAAAGTCAAGTCAACCCCGTCAACCACGTAATAGTGAAACGACGTCAATAATTATCTCTTACGGCTACAACGATGGAACGCGTAGACGATTAGGGAGTTTCAAAAAACCTCTGACCCAATTCAACTCTGCATATGCATCGTTACGATCCCATGACCGTCAATTCCACCACATACCGATGAGATCATTCGACGGCCATCACAGACTCTTTAACATATATGAAAACTTCCCGAAGCCTGCATAACTGTTCATCCGCGGAAGATAACTACCGCGACGCAGCACCTCACTGTAACTCCTTTTCTTTTATTTCTATAAAACGAAAACTTGTAAGAGAAAAACACAATTGTTGTTTTATGAATGATTTGTTATCCTTGGTTGAATACTATCTGTGTTCTTGTGAAATCCGTTCTCTCTCCCATCTCCTATCTCTCGAGTTCTTTCTCTCTTTCTGTTCTCCCTCCCGTTCTGTCACCTTCGTCCACTTCAAGTCAGAGAAATTCGAGGAAATATTCGATCGTTTGGCAATTTGGAAACATTGTCTTCACGTCCAAACAAGATAATCATCCTCTCTCTCTTTTCACGCTGATTAATAGTTCATTTCTCAAGTCTATAAGTCCAACATTGACTGAGTTTTTCATCGCCATTCTCAACCGTGTAACTAACATCCCAGAATAATATTTAAGTAATCCCCAATCTTTCATAATATCAGTTATAAATCTTTTCCCAAGTTATAGAATTATATTAAACTCTTCCTTTTCATTACACAAACGTATTATCCTTTCACTCCTCTTTCTTAATCGCCGCATCCATATTTATCATCATTTCATTTTCCTCCCTCTTTCTGAATTGCATACAGTATATCTTCACTAAAATTATACCTCCATTCTCAAGTGTTATCAGTCATAGATCCATTCTCCACTTGTAGGATCATTTAGAGTTTAACATCAGTAAACAATCATTAAATAATTCACTCACTTGCATTCTTATCTTCATAACCACGTTCTATTCATCATACTTACCCTCCTTCTAAAATATTGATGCAGGACCGATGGGGTGAATCGGCCCGACGCTAAACTCCTCTAGGGGTGACGCTAGGGAAGGGATGGCCTACGGTGTCTAAATGATGTGATGATGGCTAGACGTCCTACTCAAGCAGTCAACCTTCCCGGCACGTCGTCACTGAGTTCCTGGGATGCTCCGAGTAGGATGGGTTGGGAGTCCTCCCGGGCTTGTCGATGCAGGGGAGAGAGCGACCCCGAGTTGTCGGTGTGAGCTCGATCGTCAACCCGGCGGCCGGATCCACGATCCCAATCCCGTAGCCGAAACTCACTCAACCTAACTAGGCCCGATGACGGTAGAGACAAGTGCGGAAAGTACTGAAAGAGATATTGCGCTTCAAAATAAAGGAGAGGGGATGCGTGCCTAACCTGCAGGGCGCGAGCCCGGTCGGTCGGGGCGGGGGAGGCCGTCGAGCGCGGCAGTGGTAGTCGACGTTGAGGCGAGTCGGCGGATCGCGGTGGCGGCAGGGCGGCGCCTGGAATCGGCAGGAGCGGCGGCGTTGCGTTGAGCGGCGGCGACGGCGGCGGCTAGGGAGCGGCAGGGCGGCGGCGGCTAGGAACGGCGGCGGCGGCGGCTTGAAAAGTCGGCGGCGGCGGCGGTTCAGCGGCGGCGCGGCGGTAGCTGGAGCGGCGGCGATGGCGGCAGCTTGGGACAAGCCCGGGGTTAGGGCAAGGAGTGGCGGCGGAGGTAGCGGCGGCGGGCGGCACCAACGAGTGCGGCGGCGGCGGCGGCGGCGCCGGGCGGTAGGACTCCTTCTCTAACCTTCCTTGAGCAGCCACTGAGAGGGAAACCCTTCTTTTCTCAAATGACGGCCAGGGTTTGTGGGGGGTCCCTTCCCCTCTTATAGAGCCCATGGTGGGCCAAGAGAGGAAAGGGCCCACTTGATGCCCACAACCCACACCCATGCTCATAGAAAAGGAAATAAGGTTCACAAAGGGAAAGGGCCTTAGGCTAGGGTCCCCGAAACGAAGGGAACCCACCCCCAAGGCCTAAAAGAGAGAGAAGAAGATATGCAAAGGCCCGCTTAAAACACGTGCGGGCTACAAAAGTGCGAAATAAAGGAAAGGGTAGAACGATAAATCCCCGCGCGCGAGCTCGATGAAGTCTGTGGTGGCGAGATGAAGTCCTCACTTAGTGTAGTGAAAGTCGGCATCCTTCGTCTTCGCCCCGTCGAGGGGGCTGGACGCGTGGGTGTCGGCTCCTCCGGCGCCGTAGTGTCATGCCTTGGTGGCGACGGGGTCGTACGCCACCAATCCTCCCGGGTCGGGAAGAACTCGACTCCGTCGAGTTAGCGGGGTGAGTCGGGGCGGCAGCTCGAGCAGGTCCGGGCCGTAGGCGTGCCAAGTCGTCCTCCGTGATCCATGCGTCATCCTCGCCGGCGTCCCGCTAACGCACGAAAAACCTCCGCGAAGCACCATCCCCCGTGAAGTCAATTATCTCCTGCAGCACCTCCTCTACCCTGCTCATGCCAATCGGGTGGTAGTACCGGGGGAGTGGATCATGGGGCAAACTCGCTCTTCGAGAAGGGGCCTGGGTCGGAAGGCTGATCATGAAGTGGTAGAGCTGAATAAGTGGCCAAGTCCGCCACGTTGAAGGTCGAGCTGATTCCCCACGAGGGAGGAATGCCGACGACGTAGGCGTCTCGCCCACGCGAGACAGACTCCGGAACGGGCCCGCGCTACGAGCATGAAGCTTCAGTAGCCGTGCCCGGGAGAGTATCTCTCGTGTCTCAACCGAACCATCACCCTGGTCACCCACCTCGAAACTCCGGTGATGACGATGCGAGTCGGCAGCCCGCTTGTACGCTGCATTCGCCGAGTGATCCTATCATGAATGTATTTATGCAACTCACTCACATGCCGGGCAAATGCAACTCCATCCTCTCGAGGCTCTAATGTGGGGATCTACCGGCGCTAAATCTAGAGGTTTGCGGGGTACTAAGCCATGGGCAACCTCGAACGGGCTCATGCCGCTGGTGCGGTTCGCCGAGGCGTTATACGCAAACTCGCACGCGGGATGACTAGATCCCGTGTGGTGAGGTTATCCCCACCAAAGATCGGAGCAAGTTTCCTAGACTCGATTGACGACCTCCGTCTCGGCCGTCGGTCCCGAGGGTGGTACGCCGTCGAGAACTTTAGCTTGGTCCCCAACATGCTCCACAACGTCCCGCCGTAAGTGGCTCGTGAAGCGGACATCGCGATCCGAGACGATGGACTTAGGTAGCCCATGTAAACGAACTACCTCCCGGAAAATACAACTGCCACTCGCGTGGCATCAGAGGTCTTCGAACATGGCACGAAAATGGGCCATCTTCGAAAAAGCGATCCACTACCACCATGATAGAATCATGGTGGCGAACCGTGCGAGGTAGTCCGAGCACGAAATCCATGCTCACGTCGTCCCATGGTCGCGCTCTGAACTCGGGAAGCGGTGTGTAGAGGCCAGCATTCTTCTTGACTTGCTTGGCGAAGGCGCACACCCTCGCACTGAGCAACGATGTTCCCAACATCGCGCTTCAAACTCGGCCAATAGAACTGATGTTCTACTCGCCGTAATCGTCTTGTCTCTACGAAGTGGCCGGGCAAGACCTCCGAATGGCACTCCCAAGTGAGCTGATCCCCGGAGCGATGTGCGTGGTACGCACAACCTATTCCTCGAAGAATAGGTAACCCTCTCGTCCGAAGGTAGTCACGGTGCTCATGACTCGGTGCCAAGCTCAAGGGCCCGGACTATGGGGCCGAAATCCGGGCACGTCGAATATAAGTCCTTTACTGACTCAAACCCAGAACCTGCACCCTCACTAAAGTGAGGAGATGCGCCCGCGGCTCAACGCGTCCGCGACCACATTATCCTTGCCCTTCTTGTGGCGGATGACGAACGTGTAGTCCTCGCAGATACTCCACCCATCGTGCGTGTCCGTCGCTCAACTTCTGCTGCGAGTGGAGGTACTTTAGGGCCTCGTGGTCCGAAAAGAGCACAAACTCCTTGGACAGAGATAATGGCGCCAGTGCTGCAAAGCTCGAATGACGGCATAGAACTCCTTGTCGTACGTGAGTACCGGAGTCCGACGTCATTCAGCTTCGCCGAAGAACTCAACGGGGTGGCCATCCTCGGCTCAGAACACCCCCAATGCCGACGCCGGAAGCGCCGCAAGCGACCTCAAACACCTTCCCCGAAGTCGGGCTAACCGTAGGACCGGTGCTTGGGTCATCAAGGCCTTCAATCGACCGAAGGCCAGCTCGGCTGCCTCAGCCCACTCGGAATGTCTCCAGCTCGAGGCACCGGGCATCGAGTGCCGTCCACAGAACTAAAGTTCTGGACGAATCGGCGATAGAACGTCGCCAGTCCAATGAAGCTCCTGATGTCGTGGATGGTGGAAGGTCGCGGCCATGACGAAATAGCTCGTACCTTCTCCGGATCAGCAGACACGCCGCGAGCTGACACGATGAATCCTAGGAAGAAAACCTCAGTCGTGAAGAAGTAGCACTTCTTGGGGTGAGCGTAAAGCTTCTCCCGTTGAAGTGCATCGCAGACCTCGCGTAGATGGTGGAGGTGATCCTCTCGACTGCGGCTGTAAATAAGTATGTCGTCGAAGTAGACGACGAAAAATTTGCCAATGAACGGGCGCAAGACCTCATTCATCTGCCTCTGGAAGGTACTAGGCGCGTTTGAGAGACCGAACGGCATGACTCGCCACTCGTAAAGACCATCCTTTATCTTAAAGGCGGTCTTCCACTCATCTCCAAGGCGAATCCGAACCTGATGGTATCCGCTTCTCAAATCAATCTTTGAGAAGACCGTGGATCCCGCCATCATGTCGAATAAGTCCCCGCGGCGCGAGATCGGAAACGGTACTTGACCGTGATCACGTTGATAGCACGGCTATCACAACACATGCGCGAGTACCATCCTTCTTTGGCGCGAGAAGGCGGGTACCGTGCAGGGGCTAAGGCTCTCCTCGAATGAGGCCTCGCCAACAACTCCTGAACTACGTTGCCACGGCTCCTCGTAGCGTGCGGGCTCCATCCGATAGTGGGGCAGAGTTTGGGAGTGAAGCGCCTGCGCACGAGATCGATCGCGTCGCTGGATATGGCGCATCGGTGGCAACTCGCGGGCAAATCCTCGGGGAATACGTCTCCGAACTCCGCTAGGATCGGGCTCAGCCTCTGGGGGAATGTGTAGGTGGCTCTGCTCCGGTGGGGACATCGAGCTAAGGCAAAAGCAGCTCAGGGTACCAGTGATCTCGTCCCAGGATACTCCAGCTGAAACTCCGGACCTCGAACCACCATGAGTCCAACGCGAGGAAGCGGTAGGCGCCGAGCCATAGGTCGGGCGGTGTGGGGACCCATACGACTCTCCGGCCACGGTGCATGAAGGTGCAAGTGTTTGCCCTTCGTGCCGCACTGACGTCAGTGGTCGTATAACCGGGGTCGCCCAAGTATAGATGCTCCCGCGATTTTCATCGGGGATAACATCCTGAGCACTATATCGTCATAAGTGCTGATCCGTGAAGGCACCTTACTGCGAGTCTCACCGGAAGAGACGTCAGTATCGATCAAGACACATCGTAGGGTGTCGGGTGCGGGTGAGTCGATAGCCCAAGCCGTGGAATCATCGTGTCGACACGGCGTTGACGCAGCTGCCGCTATCGACGATCAACTTACACTTGCCCATTGATCTTCACATAAGTGTAGAAGATCGAAGTGCGAAGTGCGCAATCGGCTCTTGGATCGGGGGTCGGTGGTGGAATCCCGCCCGGCTGCGGTAAGGAGGAGGTCTGGGTGCCGCATTGCGAGATGCGGCACGGGTCCTCGCGGACGGGGGTCGTGCCCGTGATCGTGTGCGAGTGGTGGCCGGGACACGGGAGTGCTGCTCTTCAGGGCTCGGCACGGCGTGACTGCCGTAGATCCAGGTGGGGTGCGGGTGGGAGAGTGGGAGGAAGCCGCCGCGGTGATCTTGATGTAGCCAATGACGTCGGATCCGGGCACTCTTCCTCTAGCCCATCGTCGCAACGTAGATGTCATCCCCCAAGACGTCATCATCCACCGCATAGTCCCGGGGCATCATCCTCTAACCCGATGAGCAGGTTTGAAGACGAGCACTCGGGCTGGCGGTGTCCTGCCCCGACACTTGAAACAAGTGATGGGCGGAGGGCGGCGGCGGTGCCGGCGCGGAGGGACGAATCGGTCGTCACGCCCGGGGGTGGGGCAGATCCTACTCGAGGTGGTCGGGGTAGTCCGATCGTTCCCGCCACCCCGGTCGAGGCCGGGATGTGGTGGTAGTCGTCGTGAGCGGGTGAACGGGGCCCGAGCCGGCTCGAATGAGTCGTCGTCGCCGCGTAGTCCCAGATCTCTCCATGTGCTCCACGATGCGATAGGCCCCGTCAACGTTCGGAAGGGCAGCTCTTGAGCACCTCGTTACGAAGACGGGTGGTAAGCCCGTGTGTGAAGAGACCAATGACGATCCGTGGGTCCTCCACGAATCGACACCTCATCCGACACTCCTCAAAGGTCTGTATGTAATCCCGAAGAGGGGACTTGCCCTGCCGAAGGTCAAGCCATGATACGAAGAGTGTCGCCACGTACTGTCACGGAACATACTTGTTCGCAGGCTTCGAACCATCTCGGCCCGGGTAGTGATCGGAGCCCCGCCTCTCTGGCGGCTAAGTACTCGTTCTCCCGAAGATCTTGGCCTGTCCGCCAAGTCTCATCTCTGCGTACTCGACGCAGAGGTCGATAGTCCATACGTACGGCGTGAAGTAGGAGTTCATGTTGGACTCCAATCAATGAAGTCTTTGGGTTCTCGAGAACCGTCAAAGAGAGGGACCTCAACCCTCACGCTCTTCTGCATACGAATGCGATGGTCCTCACGACGACGTTCAGGGTCATCACGTCGGTCGTGGACGTCTCGATCGTCGTGCTGATGACGAGGCGGGCTGGGGTAACGCCGGTGGTCGTACTCCCGATCGTAGGGGTCGGCGTAGTCCGGGCGCGGTGGCGCGCGCTGGGGAATATCACGATCATGGCGGGAATACTCCGGTCGGGGGTCGTAGTCTCCGCGGCGACGCAGGTCTCCTCGAGCGCCGGTGGTGTACTCGCCATCGTGATAATAATCACAGGGGCGGGGTGGATCGGCTCGGCGGTCGGGATACCCATGATCCTCGGCTCCGTATGCGGAGACTACTGGTGCGCGATCACCTCGATAATCGCAGCGATCATCGTAGGGGCGGGCAGCTCTCGTGCCCGACTGCGTCCGGCGGTAGTCCCTCGAGTGACCACCCTGAGCTCGGGCCGATCGTCATATCGCCCGTCCGGGATGCGGGTGCTGCTCGTAGGGGCCCCTCCGTGGGCTGGGTCAGTCGATCCAACTCATCGAGCACTCGAACGTCGCCCGTGGAGCGCTCTGCCCAAGCGGGTGTCGCTGTGGGGCCGGGCGGCCCGAAGTGGATGGGATCGGGACTCCCATCTGCTCTAGTACGGCATTCACCGTGCGGTGAAGATCTGCCGTGGATAGGTAGTGTTCGCCTACGGAAGGCGATCGGGGTCGGTCACGTCCTCCGCGTCGAGGCTGGCTGGTGGAAGGCCGATCGTCGGTAGTCATCGCTGGGGCCTTTCCGGGGCGCTGTCGTTGTGATCGAGCGAAGGGGGAGTGAGCACGTGTAGACCGTCCATCGGACGAGTGAGGGCTAGGTGGGTCCGGCCTCGGAGAGGACGGACCGCCTAATCCTATGCGAACTGGAGGCGGAGGAGGGAGGCGAACACCTTCCATCCCACCGTCAGGCATCGGAATGCCCGTGGGACCCCTAGGATCCCGAGGGGGAGATGTGGATCCCTATCGAACCACGGCTCTGGCAGAGCGTGTCTCGACTACCATGGCGTTTACCCGGCTGTGGGGAAGAGGGGCTATCCCTAGTGTGATGTATGATGAATGCAGGATAAAAATCCAAATGTCTATATGAATGAATGATACTAATAATGCGGAAGATGAAATGGAACAGAGGCGGCGAACGCAGTCGAGCGACCACAGCCTGTGCTCTGATACCAAGATGATGCAGGACCGATGGGGTGAATCGGCCCGACGCTAAACTCCTCTAGGGGTGACGCTAGGGAAGGGATGGCCTACGGTGTCTAATTATGTGATGATGGCTAGACGTCCTACTCAAGCAGTCAACCTTCCCGGCACGTCGTCACTGAGTTCCTGGGATGCTCCGAGTAGGATGGGTTGGGAGTCCTCCCGGGCTCGTCGATGCAGGGGAGAGAGCGACCTCGAGTTGTCGGTGGGAGCTCGATCGTCAACCCAGCGGCCGGATCCACGATCCCAATCCCGTAGCCGAAACTCACTCAACCTAACTAGGCCCGATGACGGTAGAGACAAGTGCGGAAAGTACTGAAAGAGATATTGCGCTTCAAAATAAAGGAGAGGGGATGCGTGCCTAACCTGCGGTGCGCGAGCCCGGTCGGTCGGGGCGGGGGAGGTCGTCGAGCGCGGCAGTGGTAGTCGACGTTGAGGAGAGTCGGTGGAGTGGGGCGAACGGCAGACGACAACGGTCGGTGCCGTCACAGAACTAAAGTTCTGGACGAATCGGCGATAGAACGTCGCCAGTCCAATGAAGCTCCTGATGTCGTGGATGGTGGAAGGTCGGGGCCATGACGAAATAGCTCGTACCTTCTCCGGATCAGCAGACACGCCGCGAGCTGACACGATGAATCCTAGGAAGGAAACCTCGGTCGTGAAGAAGTAGCACTTCTTGGGGTGAGCGTAAAGCTTCTCCCGTCGAAGAGCATCGCAGACCTCGTGTAGATGGTGGAGGTGATCCTCTCGACTGCGGCTGTAAATAAGTATGTCGTCGAAGTAGACGACGACAAATTTGCCAATGAACGGTCGCAAGACCTCATTCATCAGCCTCTGGAAGGTACTAGGCGCGTTCGAGAGATCGAACGGCATGACTCGCCACTCGTAAAGACCATCCTTTATCTTAAAGGCGGTCTTCCACTCATCTCTAGGGCGAATCCGAACCTGATGGTATCCGCTTCTCAAATCAATCTTTGAGAAGACCGTGGATCCTGCCATCATGTCGAATAAGTCCTGCAGGCGCGGGATCGGAAAAGCGGTACTTTCGACCGTGATCCCGTTGATAGCAAGGCTATCACAACACATGCGCCTGTGCACCATCCTTCTTTGGCGCGAGAGGGCGGAGTACCGCTGCGAGGCTAAGGCTCTCCTGAATGAGGCCCTTCGCCAACAACTCTTGAACCTTTTGCCACAGCTCCTCGTAGCGTGTGGGCTCCATCCGATAGTGGGGCAGGTTTGGGAGTGAAGCGCCCGGCACGAGATCGATCGCGTGCTGGATATGGCGCATCGGCGGCAACTCGCTGGGCAAATCCTCGGGGAATACGTCTCCGAACTCCGCTAGGATCGGCTCAGCCTCGGGGGAATGTGTAGGTGGCTCTGCTCCGGTGGGGACATCGAGAGCTAAGGCAAAACAGACTGGGGTGTCTGTGATCTCGTCCCGGATACTCCGCTGAAACTCCGGACCTCGAACCACCATGAGTCCAACGCGAGGAGGCGGTAGGCGCTGAGCCATAGGTCGGGCGGTGTAGGGGACCCATACGACTCTCCGGCCACGGTGCATGAAGGTGCAAGTGTTTGCCTTTCCTGCCAGCTAGACGTCGTGGTCGTATAACCAGGGTCGCCCAAGTATGATGCTCCTGATTTTCATCGGGATAACATCACAGAGCACTATATCGTCATAAGTGCTGATCCGCAGAGGCACCTTACTCTGGAGTCTCACCGGAAGAGACGTCGTATCGATCCAAGACACATCGTAGGGTGTCGGGTGCGGGTGAGTCGATAGCCCAAGCCGTGGAATCATCGTGTCTGACACGGCGTTGACGCAACTGCCGCTATCGACGATCAACTTGCACACTTGCCCATTGATCTTCACATAAGTGTAGAAGATCGAAGTGCGAGAGTGCGCAATCGGCTACTCGGGATCGTGGGGTCGGTGGTGGAATCCCCGCATCGGCCTCGCGAGTAAGGGAGGAGGTCCCGGTGCCGCTGCGGATGCGACACGGGTCCTCGCGGACGGGGGTCGTGCCCCCGTGATCGTGTCTCGGTGGTGGCCGGACACAGGGGGTGCTGCCGTCTGGGGCTCGGCACGGCGATGCCGACTACCGTAGATCCGTGGGGTGCCGTGGGAGAGTGGGAGGAAGCTGCACCGGTGATCTTGATGTAGCCAATGACGTCCGGATCCGTGCATTCCTCCCTCTAGCCCATCAGTCGGCAACGAGATGTCATCCCCCAAGTCGTCGTCGTCCACTCGTATAGTCCCGGGCATCGTCCTCTAACCCGATGAGCAGGTTTGAAGACGGCACCGGCTGGCCCGGTGTCCCTTGCCCCGACACTTGAAACAAGTGATGAGGCGGAGGGGCGATGGCGGTCGTGCTGGAGGGACGAATCGGTCGTCACGGGCCAGGGGGTGGGAGCAGATCCCACCGAGGTGGTCGGGGTGAGTCCCGGCCCGCTCCCGCCACCGGTCGAGGCCGGGATGGGGTGGTAGTCGTCGTGGAGCGGGTGAACGGGGCCCGGCGCGTGCGAGTGGTCGTCGTCACCGGGCGTCGTCTCCCGAGTCTCTCCATGTGCTCCACGATGCGATAGGCCTCGTCAACTTCGGAAGGGTAGCTCTTGAGCACCTCATTCAAGACGGGTGGTAGCCTCGTGTGAAGAGACCAATGACGATCAGTGGTCCTCCCACGAACCGACACCTCATCCGACACTCCTCAAAGGTCTGTATGTAGTCCCGAATGGGTGACTTGCCCCTCTGTCGGAGGTCAAGCCATGATAGGAAGAGTGTCGTCAGCATCGTCGCTGAACATACTTGTTCCGACAGCCTTCGAACCATCTCGGCCCCGGTGGTGATCGAGAGCCCTCGCCTCTCGGCGGCTAAAGTACTCATTCTCCCAAAAGATCTTGGCCTGTCCGCAGTCTCATCTCTGCGTACTCGACGCAGAGGCCTGGATGTCCCATGCGATACCAGTGAAGTAGGAGTTCATGCTGGACTCCCAATCAATGAAGTCTTTGGGTTCTCGAGAACCGTCAAAGACAGGGACCTCAACCCTCACGCTCTTCTGCATACGAATGCGATGGTCCTCACGACGACGATCGGGGTCATCACGTCGGTCGTGGAAGTCTCGCTCGTCGTGCTGACGACGTGGCGGGCTAGGGTAATGCCAGTGGTCGTACTCCCGATCGTAGGGGTCGGCGTAGTCCGGGCGCAGTGGCGCGCGCTTGGGAATATCACGATCATGGCGGGAATACTCCGGTCGGGGGTCGTAGTCTCCGCGGCGACGCAGGTCTCCTCGAGCGCCGGCGGTGTACTCGCCATCATGATGATAATCACGGGGGCGGGGTGGATCGGCTCGGCGGTCGAGATACCCACAATCCTGAGCTCCGTATGCGGAAACTACTGGTGCGCGATCACCTCGATAATCGCAGCGATCATCGTAGGGGCGGGCACCTCTCTGGCCTGACTCGTCCTGGCGGTAGTCCCTCGAGTGACCACCCTGAGTCGGTCGATCATCATATCGCCTGTCTGGATGCGGGGTCTGCTCGTAGGGGCCCATCCATGGGCTGGGTCGTCGATCCAACTCATGGAGCACTCGAACGTCGCCCGTGGGGCGCTCAGGTCCAAGCGGGTGTCGCTGTGGGGCCAGGCGGCCCGAAGTGGATGGGATCGAGACTCCCATCTGCTCTAGTACGGCATTCACCGTGCGGTGAAGATCTGCAGTGGATAGGTAGGGTTCGCCTACGGAAGGCGATCCGGGCCTCGGTCACGTCCCTCCGCGTCGAGGCTGGCTAGGTGGAAGGCCGATCGTCGGTAGTCATCGCTGCGGGCCTTTCCGGCGCTGTCGTCGTGATCGAGCGAAGGGGAGTGAGCACGTGTAGACCGTCCCATCGGACGAGTGAGGGCTAGGTGGGTCCGGCCTCGGAGAGGACGGACCGCCTAATCCAATGCGAACCGGAGGCGGAGGAGGAAGGCGAACACCTTCCATCCCGCCGTTGGGCATCGGGATGCCCGTGGGACCCCTAGGATCCCGAGGTAGAGATGTGGATCCCTCTCGAACCACGGCCCTAGCAGAGCGTGTCTCGACTACCATGGCGTGTACCCGGCTGTGGGGAAGAGGGGCTATCCCTAGTGTGATGTATGATGAATGCAGGATAAAAATCTAAATGTCTATATGAATCAATGATAATAATAATGCGGAAGATGAAATGGAACAGAGGCGGCGAGCGCAGTCGAGCGACCACAGCCTGTGCTCTGATACCAAGATGATGCCGGACTGAGGGATGAGCTCGGCCTGACGCTAAGGTTACTAATGGGGGGAACTAGGGAAGGGATGGCCTACGGTGTCTAAATGATGTGATGAGGGCTAGACGTCCTACTCAAGCAATCAACCTTCCCGGCACGTCGTCACTGAGTTCCTGGGATGCTCCGAGTAGGATGGGTCGGGAGTCCTCCCGGGCTCGTCGATGCAGGGGAGAGAGCGACCTCGAGTCTTTGGTGGGAGCTCGATCGTCAACCCGGCGGCCGGATCCACGACCCCAATCCCGTAACCGAAACTCACTCAACCTAACTAGGCCCGATGACGGTAGAGACAAGTGCGGAAAGTACTGAAAGAGATATTGCGCTTCAAAATAAAGGGGAGGATGCGTGCCTAACTGCAGGGCGCGAGCCCAGTCGGCCGGGGCGGGGAGGCTGCTCAGGCCAGCTACAGCGCATCACGAGGCGAGTCGGCGTGGGGAGTGGGAGGACACTCGACCACGATCGACGACAGGAAGTCGCGCGGCGCAGCGTCGCCCAGCGCGAGCTCTACAGCGGGTGGGTAGCGGCCCGGCAGAGAATGACGTCGACCGAGGCGCGACGTGGCGGCAGTGCCGGGAGGGAGGCGGCGACCGAGGGACGGCAACCCGGGCGAGGCTTGGGCTTCGGCTTGGTCGGTGATCAAGGCGGATGGGGCGTCGATCGGCGATCAGGGACGGCGGCTGGATGCGGCGGCAAGGACGGCCCGAGGCGGCGGCGGCGGGGCAGGAGGAGCAGCGGCAGAGGCGGGGCCTAGAATCGGCAGAGGCGGCGGTGTTTGCGAGGAGCGAATGGGGGCGTCGGTTGCGGCGATCAGGGGCGGCGGCTCACGGCGGCTAGGCAGCGCGGCGACGGCGGTCCTGAGGCGGCGGCTGGCGGCGGCAAGATGCGGCGCGTGGGCGACCTGAGGCGACAGCGGCGAGCGGCAGGGCTGCGGCGGCAGTGGCGGCGCCCCGAACGCGGCAAGAGCGGCGGCGTACGTTGAGCGGCGGCGACGGCAGCGGCCGAGCGACGGCTGCGACGCGCGGCTAGAAACGGCGGCGGCGGCGGCTGATGCGGCGGCGGCGGCGCGGTTCAGAGCGGCGGCGGAGGCGGTGGCCTGGAGCGGCGGCGATGGCGGCGGCTTGGAAAAAGCCCGGGGTTAGGGCAAGGAGTGGCGGCGGAGGTATCGGCGGCGGCGGCGGCACCAACGAGTGCGGCGGCGGCGGCGGCGACGTCGGCGGTAGGACTCCTTCTCTAACCTTCCTTGAGCAGCCACTCGAGAGGGAAACCCTTCTTTTCTCAAATGACGGCTAGGGTTTGTGGGGGGGTCCCTTCCCCTCTTATAGAGCTCATGGTGGGTCAAGAGAGGAAAGGGCCCACTTGATGCCCACAACCCACACCCATGCTCATAGAAAGAAAATAAGGTTCACAAAGGGAAAGGGCATTAGGCTAGGGTCCCGAAACGAAGGGAACCCACCCCCAAGGCCTAAAAGAGAGAGAAGAAGATATGCAAAGGCCCGCTTAAACACGTGCGGGCTACAAAAGTGCGAAATAAAGGAAAGGGTAGAAGGATAAATCCCCGCGCGCGCGAGCCTGATGAAGTCTGTGGTGGCGAGATGAAGTCCTCACTTAGTGTAGTGAAAGTCGGCATCCTTCGTCTTCGCCTGTCGAGGGGGCTGGACGCGCGTGGGTGTCCGCTCCTCCGGCGCCGTAGTGTCATGCCTTGGTGGCGACGGGGGTCGTACGCCACCATGAAAAGTTTGAATGGCCTCCTAAATAGGTGGAAAGGTTTGAATGACCTCCAAGAAAGGTGGAAAGGTTTGATTGACCTCCTAAAAGGATGGAATGGCTTGACCAACCTCTTAATAAGTTGGAAAGGCTTGACCATCCTCGTAAAAAGATGGAAAGGTTTGACTGACCTTCTAAAAAGCTAGAAAAGGTTGACCAACCTCCTAGAAAGATAGAGTGTTCGTGTTATTCTTCTCCTTCTAGATAGTTTGCATCCATGCTCTAGTTGAACTTCACCTAAGTCCTTGCATCCACATAACTCATAAAAAATGTGAGAATTGAACCATTTGACTTCCAAGAAATCAAATGGGGTTAGTCTCATAATATAATAAAAATGTAAGAAATGATGCATAACATGACTTAGTCATAGTTTCATCACATTCAACCATATAGAAATTGATATTCTCATTTTTATCATCTTTATCAGCACTTAAACAAGATAAATGATGCATGAATGTGACTTATATTATAGAGATATTAGTGACACACCTCATCTCCATCCATCTATCGAGTTTCTTCATGTCACAACGAGAGTTCTTTGACTTTTCTTGGTTGATCACTTATAGAGGATGAAGAATTCATGGAAGAGCATGGATAATTTTCTAGAATATAAATTTCTCCTTCTCTTTCAAGGTTTAGCTTAGAGTTGACTGGGTCAATTTTGAAATCACAGAGGAAATATGTGAGCAATACATACTTGTTATTGAGCTTTCACTAGAATTCTCTCGATTCAAGGGCTCCTTCTCCTCAAAAATAACATCTTTAATGATGTGGAAGGTCTTCAAAGATGGGTCATAGGCTTTGTAGTCTTTTGTACTTTTTCATATCCTCTAAAGAACATAGGAGTGTGATACACATGAAATTTATACATGAATTTACATGATTATTAATGTAAACTAAGGCATTAAATATTTCATTTGTATGCATGTTATCATATTTTAAGTGCATATCTATCATTTATGTAATTTTAGGTTATGATCTACAAATATATCATTTTGGGGATAATTATGCATAATTCTAAAAATATAATTTTTTTCCCATTTTTATTTGAAATCATAATTTTAGTTTAATGATTTAATGATAAGAGAAAATATTTTTATCACCCTCATATATTTTTTTCTAAATTTATTTTCTAACACGAATGAGTGTATTTTTTAAATTGAAATTTATTCTCTTCTAATTAAAATATTTTTACTTTTTATGATGATAGATAATTTAATTTCTGATCCAAAAAAATAAATTTGGATTAATTTGGAGTTGTATTTTGAAAGTTATGAATTTTCTTATTTTTAGGAATTTTCTAGAATTTTTCTGAATTTATTTAAACCTATTTTTTATTTTTAAAAGAATAAAATGAAATAAAAAATGTTTTATTTATCACGCTCTGATGTGGCGAAGCGTTGCCATGTGGCAACGTGCTTACAGGCCACGTGGCAGTGCGTGCATATGTGTGTGCGCTTGTGTGTGCGTGTGTGCGCACATGTGCACGTGAGAGTGATTAATGGGTTAAAGCATCCTTAACGGATTTGGGCTAACCCATTAAGCTCCCTTACCTTATATATGAGCCAAATCACAATCATTTATTCAATGTGGGACTATTTATCTTTCTTTCTAGTCGCACGTGACGTGGCGCAACGAGAGGTGTCCGATCACGCGGTTTAATCGCAATCGTCAAATGTCACTTACTCGCGGGGGTACATGGCAGCATCTGATTAGGCGACGATTCAATTTAAAGATGATTTAATCTCAGCTGATCATCTGGGGAGTTATAATGGTCGAGATTAAATGTGCCCAATGGACACGTAGACTCATCGTGATTGTCTGATGAAGATCGAGCGGATGCGACTTAAAGATGATGATTCGTCAAATGACGTTTAATCTCAACCGTTGATCAAATCAAAATGACGCATCCAATGGTAATGCCCAAATTTGCCTATAAAATCATAATGTTCTTCGATGGAGAGATTGTTCTTTGATTTTTCAAGCAAATGGAACTGTTTAGACACCACAATTCTGGACTCTCTTGAATTCTTCCTCTTCTAAACTAATTTTTGTGTCTGAGGAGTGTTTGAAATCAAGATTTGGTGGAAAGAATCGGAAGAAAGCACATCTTGAATGCCGAACTTCATTTTCGAAATCGCGGAATGAAAAGTCTTGAATCCGGTGATTAATTGGATCATTTCGAGCTCAACTTTGGGTTAGATGGCATGTTTTCATTCTAATCTATCTTCCTTAGCATTAGATTTACATTTTGAATCTTAGATTAGTTTAATTTTAGATTTAATTTCAGTTTTTATCTATTTTCGCAATCAATTTTCTTTCTCGATTTCAATCTTCAATTTCTCCGCGAATTCAAATCCAAATTCAGTGATTTTTTATTATGTGGATTCGTATTGGTTTTTTTAATATACTAAAATCCCTAATTGCTCACCTCAATTCATTGTTTGATTTGATCGAATTTCAAAGATATCTCAAAATTTCCCCGATTTCTCCGTGGATTCGACCCTTATTCACCACTATACTCTTTAATTAGTTATTTAATCTTTAAATTTGTGAGTTTGGAATGTATGTTGACACGAGATTGTGTGTATTCAACAACCGCACGAAATCATTTTGTCATAGTGCTACAGTCATCAAGCTTTAGATTTCCATTAAGAGTCTTGACACAGACAATGGTTCAGAAGATTCAAAAATGATCTACAACTGTTTTTCTCTTTGTCCAAGCTTCATATGGTGTAGATCATATGAAGGGAAAACACCATAAATTGCCGTATTCATGCCTCCCCCCAAAATTCTTTAGGTAGACTCTTGGGTTTCAACATGGATTGAACCATGTCCAAGATTGTCTTGTTCCTTCTTTCAACAACTTCATTCTACCAAGTGTAGGGACTGGAGGGCTGACTTCTATTGCCATTCTCTATGCAAAAAGAAGAAAAATAATTAAAATTGAATTCTCCTCCATTTTTTGTCCTTAAACAGCCAATCTTCATCAATTTCTCAATCTCAAAAAGCATCTTGAAATTCTTAAAAGCTCCAAGTGCTTTTGACTTCTTCTATAGCATACTCATATCATCCTTATGTAATCATCTACAAGCAACATGTATTATCCACAGCCTCTGAGTGATTTTGGGTATATTGGACCATAGAGATCACCTTGGATCAACTCAAGAGCTCTCGAGGCTCTAGAAGTGGATGATGCAAGGGAGGACTTTATTGGCTTCAAGGAGATGAAATTTGAGAATTTCTTTAAATGACAAGAGCTTTAAGGAGATAAAGTTAGGATGTTTGTATCTGTTGTGCCATAACCATTAAGTATCTTCACTGAATTGTAAGAAACTTTTAACAGTATCCAATTTCAGTGGGTAGAGTTTTCTTGAGCTCCTTTGAACCATGGTAAACAATACACCGCTCTAATCGTGAATGGTTAGAAATCCAGTTTTTAAATGGATACCGTTGTTAATGTTAGGGATTTTGATGTATGTACCTGTGGTTAAATTGAGCTTTCTGAATTATCAATTAGGATGATTAAATTGCTTACAATTATTTAATCTCTAACCTCATATACATCCAGATTGGTTGTTATTTTATTTATGGTATTCTGGACTAACCCTATTAACTCTCGTCTATTTTGCAGGCTTAAGTACAACTATCGTTTTTTTTTTTCATCGCTATAAGTTTTTTTGTTAGTTATGAACTAACCTAATTATATGGTATCTAGATTTAGTTTAAAATCAGTCAGTATCAAGGTTAGTTGAGGGTCATAATACCCATGCGGCATATCAGAATTTCCTATGTCAGAAATGCCCTAAGAGGAAGAAAGGATTTTTAAGAAATTTTCCTGTATTTCGAGTCAAGAATGAGGGAAGTACAAACTCAGCACACGAAGAGAGTCGGAACGCCATCTCTCTTATAGGCACAGGTTGAGCACATAGCAGTGCATCCTACAGTGCGAACAACCTGAAGGGCCGTTCCACGAACTGTCGCCCAGCTGGCACCATCTGGGCCGTCATAATCATCATGATGAACGGCTCAGATTACTCAGGAAGATAAAACAATACATTAATAAATAAAGACTAAAAAAACTCTTCGGGCTTTTTGTTGAACACTCGCGTCAAGCTTCTGCCTCCGTCAATTCCAACTGAGATCACTTCCAACACCATTAGTGGGCTACATAGTCTTCGGAGGAGCATCTAGCACCCGACGAGAATCGTCACCTTGATTTTTGGTACCTCCTTTCGACTCTCCCTCTAGTTCGGATTGGCGAAATTCCAACTAACAGACTCGTCCTTGATTTTTTTTTTTTGTCAAAACGTATTCAATGGAAATCTATGAATGCTGTGGAGGTCGAATCCTCTTCGTTCAGAAAACTTACAATTATTTTCTACTTATCTTCGGAAGGCGGCTGTTGGGCCAACGTTTTGCGGGAAGGATGATGAAGGTCAACTCATTGTGGATCACTAAGAGAAGAACGGCAAATCTCGCATTCTCTCCCTTGATTTTGGGGTTTTATACAACCATACGACATTGGAGATAGTCCGCCTTGCGAGGCTCTCAAAATTACTCCTCGCTTCCCATCACCGCCCGCCTAAGCATCTGGGCACCTAGATCTCCGGTTGCCTGTGACATCCGCTCTTTTGCCACCTCGTACGTTGCCTTCGCCTCTTCCGTGAGCGTGTCCATTGCCATCTCGTACGCCTCGCGCTCTTTCTTCATCGCCTCCTTGTACGCGGTGTCCGACGTCTCTCCGCCCCGGCCCGCTGCCTCCTTCAATCGCCGTGCCCCCTTAGACAGCTTTGCCGAGTCAAAAGTGGACGCCGCTGAAAAAAGATTTGTAGCACCGTGCGTGCAACAAATTATTACAATTACAATTACAATTCCTAGAGTCCCGAGAGCCAAGCGCGAGAGATTTTACCGCCTTGATGTGCTACGCCCGGTTCCCCTTCAACGCAAATATCGGCAACGGTATTTCCCGTCTTTTCTGTCACGACACCGGCAGCCTTTCCTGGGTGACCAGTCCAGCAGTCGGGGGTCCTGCGCCAACAGGACGAAGGCGACGTATGTGAGCTTCGCACACCAGCCACTCCATCTGCAGAAAACTCGGCGAGAGGAACTTGGTAATCTACTCTACGCACCTCGAGATCGTGCACCAAGTAAGGTTGTTCACGGCCTTTAAATCCCAGCGGCGGTCGTCGATGGCACAGTCCTCGGTAAAAGCCCTTGGGGCAGGGAATGAGATGGTCAATATCAGTAGGGAAAGGAGTGGCAGCTTGGCTAGAACTGGTATGCTTTCGCGAGCCATCACCGAGGTTCTCAAACTATCCTCTCGGCACGGGAAGCGAGGAGGAAACCGTCGTAGGAAGGCCGCCCCCTTCGACGTGGCAACTCATTGATGCCCAAAACAACAACACGTGGTCTGATAATCGCCTCAGCGAACCACGACAACCCGCTTAAAATAACAGCATCATTTACGTTTCAAGATTCATTTAATTAATCCAATGCGATGAGGCAACTTCTGAATTTTAATATCGGTGATGCATAAAGGTTAGGCTCATACCCCGCAGTACTTTATTTCAGGTAGGGAATTATGAATTTTCACCCACAGTAGCAAGGAGTACTTTGCTAGAACAATCATGCCCTTTCGAATTATCTATCAAATTTTGTCATGCGCCATGCTCGTACAAGTTGATGGGGACCACACGCCTCGAGGGAACGTCGTGGACAACGGCCTGGAACCGCTAACAGACTGTGAAACGACCGCCCAGACAGACCGTGGAAACGAGGCGGTTGAAGAACGATGAGAGCGACCTCGACGCCCTGGCAAACCGTCGACCTGACCATCAGAATATCACTACTATTAGCATCCTCTTGAAAACGTTAAATAGGGATCCACCTCTTTGAGGGGAGGCAACTTGGGCTTCAGTAGAAAGTTTTACGAGTTCAGTTTGTTTAGACTTGTCAGGGACCTTCGTCTCGAGCGACAGATCTAGCGGCGAAGGCACGACGTAAACCTCATTCAGTCTTAGAGATACTTCCGCTCCCTCTTCCTCCTCTACTCTCCATCTGTTCTCGTTCTGTCACTCTTCGGCCTTATCCCCCTCCCAGGACCGCATCTTTTTTGGTATCAGAGCATGGCCACGCGATCGGGGACTGAATTCCGGACGGGAGCCAACACCTCTGGAGCCCCAGAAGAAATGCCGGATTGGGCGAAGTCCCTGGTCCGCAACATAGAAGAGTTCCGACGAACTCAAGACGAGACAAAAGGTCAGATCGAGTTTCTCATGACTCAACTCCTAGATCTCAAAACCATAAGGCCCATCGAAGGCCCCAACCACACGACGACACCCCCTGCCGAAACCTCCCTACACCGCGCCGCCGACATCCGAGAAGAAGAACCTCACTGGGACGTCGCCAAACGGGGCGCCAAGCCAGAGGTGACGGTGTTCGACGGATCCCTAGATCCAAAGAAGTACATGGACTGGGAAGTGGGATTACAAGAGTACTTCGAATGGTTTCAACTGCCTGAAAATCGACGAGTCCAATTCACGCAGATGAAGCTTGCCGGTCAAGCTCGGATTTACTGGCGAAACCTGCAGGCCACCGCCGAACGACGACACGAACCCCCTATCACCACATGGGAAGAAATGAAAGGCCGACTGCGAGGCAAATTGCACCTGAGCCTGTTCTGACGCCAATGATCATCGATGAATGGCAGCATCTACGGCAGGGCTACGGAACAGTCGGGGACTATATCGCACGTTTCGATGATCTCATGATCCGATGCAATATTGACGAGGAGCCCATGGCGACCCTTGCCCGTTTTCGAGCCGGACTCCGGCCGGAATATCAGCGAGAGTTGATTCTGCAAGAAGTGTCAACCCTGGAGAAGGCCTATCGCTACACCTCTAACATGGAGCTCTATTCTTCGCACGCCCAGCGGACCGCCTCTCCTTGGTACTCGGCCGCCGATACGGTACGATCCTTACCTCCTACCCCTGCATGCACCGCTCCTATTCCCTCGATCACGGCCATTCCCCCTCTACCCCACCCTCCCCTGCGGCTATTGCTTCCTTCTCCCGTTCCACCAATACCCACCCCGATGCCTGGCGGATATGGAAGCCGCCCCGGATATGTCGCGACTCCACAGGCCAGCAGGCCCATGGTAACCTCCACTCCCGAGCGACCGACAGAAGGGAGGCACCCGGCAGGAGTACGACCAAGGCCGCCCCTCGCCCAGCCGTCAACCTCAGCGACGCGCGCTGCATGTTATAAATGCCAGGGGTGGGGGCATTTCGCAGCACAGTGTCCATCGCAACGGCAAACCGCCCGCCCAGCGCGCGCCCTCCTCGTCGAGATACATGACGACGAGCATGAACCACCCAGTGACATTACTGAACCTATCACAGAGGTCTACGAAGCTGACCCCGACCTCGCGGCAGGATTCGAGGGAACCCCCGGATACTTGGGATGCATCATCAAGGAAACCCACCCGTTGACGCCCTTGGAAAACACCGTCGCCCTCGCCATCCCACAGGAGACGCCCACCGGAGGCCCACTCATGGCCACATCCTCAACTTCGGGTAGCGAAGACCCCCTCCACACCTCCATCTTCTCGACATTCACAAAAATCGCCGACTCCATCGTCAAGATATTGGTGGACAGCGGAAGTGTGATCAATGCGGTGGCGGCCGCATCCATCGCTTCGCTCAAACTACAGCCCGAAATTCACCCAGCCCCTTATAAAGCTATGTGGATCAATGAGGTAACAATTTCGGTGGTGCATCGGTGTCTCGTTCCTTTACGAGTAGTCGGATACAGAGCTGACGTCTGGTGCGACGTATTGCCCATGGGCGTCGGCAGCATTTTGCTTGGTCGACCTTGGTTATATGACTTCGATGTGGCGCAATACGGGAAGGCCAACCGTTGCGTATTTTATTTCGGAGGCAGCAAACATATTTGGCAGCCCTACATCCCGGCTAACCGGAACAACGACCCCCCGGCAATCGGAACAGCGATCCAGTGCTCAACGCCTCCCATCCTGGGCCTGGTTACGGCGCGTCAATTTGTCAAGGGACTAGAAGGCGATACTCCCCTATGGGCGGTCCAGGTAAGGACCAAGAAGCCGACCACCCCCGTGGAAAGCTATCCCGCATTTCTTAAAGAGTTCGCCGCGATCTTCCCGACGAGCCTACCTGCCTCGCTGCCTCCCGACCGCACCATTCAACACTTCATAGACCTCATTCCAAGTACGTCCCTGCCGAACCTACCTCATTATCGGTTAAACCCCGCACAAGGCGCTGAGCTCCAACGGCAAGTGGAAGAATTACTCCGCCGCGGCCTCATTCGCGAGAGCCACAGCCCGTGCGCCGTCCCTGCCCTCCTCGCCCCCAAGAAGGATGGCACTTGGCGTTTATACGTGGACTGTCGAGCTATCAATCGGATTACGGTACGCTATCGTTTTCCGATTCCATGCATAGATGACCTGCTCGACCAACTCTCCGGCGCGGAGATATTCTCCAAGCTCGACCTGCGCAACGGATATCATCAGGTATGAATTTGCGCGGGGGATGAATGGAAGACGACATTCAAAACCGGGGAGGGGCTATATGAGTGGCTCGTTATGCCCTTCGGCATGTCCAATGCACCGAGCACATTCATGCGCCTAATGAATGAGGTGTTGCGGCCCTTCTCAGGTAAATTGGTAGTCGTTTATTTCGACGATATCTTGGTTTATAGTCAGTCCGCAGTCGAGCACGAGATACATCTACAAAAACTCTGTGCCAAGCTTCAAGCCGAGAAGCTCTTCGCCAACCTGAACAAGTGCGCCTTTCTACGGCCGTCTATTACATTCCTCGGATTCGTTATCTCTGCCGCGGGCATATCTGTCGATCCTGACAAGACCTCAGCTATCCGGGAATGGCCAACTCCAACGTCTTCATCCGACGTGGGGAGCTTCCACGACCTCGCGCAGTTCTACCGCCGATTCGTCCGCAATTTTAGCTCGATCGCCGCTCCTCTTACCAAGCTCCTCAAAGCAACGCCCTTCGAATGGAGTGTGCCCGCAGACCGCGCCTTTCAACAAATTAAGCTCGCCCTTATTTCGGCGCCGGCACTTCGTCTACCCGATTTCGACAAGCTCTTCGACGTCGCGACCGACGCATCCGGATCGGGCATAGGGGCAGTTCTATCTCAGGAATTGCACCCGATATCTTTCTTCAGCGAAAAACTCAACAAACCCAAGACGAGGTATTCCAATTATGATCGAGAACTTTACGCTGTCATCCAGGCTCTCAAATTTTGGCGACACTACCTGCTTCATCGGGAGTTCACGCTCTATAGCGATCACGAAGCTCTCCGTTTCCTCCATTCGTAGAAAAAGTTAAGCGCCTGTCACGGTCGTTGGGTGGAGACCCTGCAAGATTATACCTTCTCTCTACGACATCGCCCGGGCCGAGAAAACAAAGTCGCGGACGCACTCAGTCGTTCGCCGCATGTTCTCATGCTATCGCACGCAGATATCGTCGGGTTCGATCGCCTGCCCTTAATATATCAGGACTGTCCAGATTTTTGCGAGTATTGGAATAAACTCACCCACGCCACCGCCGAATACCTGGAGTATCGAATCGACGTCGGGTTCCTCTTCTATCAAGATCGTCTCTGCGTGCCTTCTGGATCCACCCGCGAATTCCTCATCTGGGAACTCCATGGCGGGGGACTCGCGGGGCATTTTGGTATCAATAAAACCATCCAAGCCCTTGAGCTATGATACTATTGGCCGCGCTTACGCCGCGATATTCGCCGGATGATCGGAAGATGCTCCATATGCACGATCGGCAAGCTAACCAAGCAAACCGCAGGGCAATACCTACCCCTTCCCGAACCTGATTCACCCTGGCAAGAAGTCAGTCTCGACTTCGTCTTGGGACTGCCCAGGACGCGGCGGCAGCTGGATTCCATTCTCGTCATAGTCGACCGGTTCAGCAAGATGGCACACTTCATCGCTTGTTCGAAAACCGCAGATGCTGCCCACACTGCCCAACTATTCTTCAACGAGGTCGTTCGCCTCCATGGCGTCCCGCGCAGTATCGTTTCAGATCAGGACGTCCGGTTCACTAGCGTCTTCTGGAAAACGCTCTGGCATCTAATGGGGACGACACTCCGGTTCTCCACCGCCTTCCACCCACAAACAGATGGTCAGACAAAGGTCACAAACCGATCGCTGGGCAACCTTCTGCGCTGTCTCGTCCAAGAAAATGCAACCTCTTGGGACAAACTCTTGCCGCGCGCGGAATTCGCATACAACACCTCCTGCCACCGCGCCACCGAGTATTCTCCTTTCCAAGTTAATACCAGGTGTAACCCGAATCTACCCGTCGATCTCGTATCCCTCCCCTGGCCGAAAGCCGCCTCCAAGGAAGCCATAAGTTACGCCACAGACCTCACCGAGATACACCAACGCGCGAAGGATCGGATTACCGCCTACAATTCCCAGATTAAGAGTACAATTGATGCACGACGTCGATATCGCGAATATCAAGTCGGAGACCTGGTAATGGTACGCCTACGCCCGGAGCGCTACGCGATGGAGAAAGCCCACAAGCTCCACCCACGCGCGGCGGGCCCCTTTGAAATTCGCCGCGTGATCAACCCCAACGCATACGTCGTTGCGATACCTCCAGAGTGGGGGATCTCTTCAACATTCAACATCTGCGACCTAGTCGCCTACCACGGTCCCCTTGACGTCCCGACCGAACCAGGATTACCCCCTAACTCGACGGAGTCGAGTGCTTTTGCGTCGGCGGAGAATGATGGGGACCACACGCCTCGAGGGAACGTCGTGGACAACGGCCTGAAACCGCTAACAGACTGTGAAACGACCGCCCAGACAGACCGAGGAAACGAGGCGGTTGAAGAACGACGAGAGGACTCGACGCCTGGTGAAACCGTCGACCCGACCGTCAGAATATCACTACTATTAGCATCCTCTTGAAAACGTTAAATAGGGATCCACCTTTTTGAGGGGAGGCAACTTGGGATTCAGTAGAAAGTTTTACAAGTTCAGTTTGTTTAGACTTGTCGGGGACCTTCGTCTCGAGTGACAGATCTAGCCGCGAAGGCACGACGTAAACCTCATTCAGTCTTAGAGATACTTCCGCTCCCTCTTCCTCCTCTACTCTCCATCTGTTCTCGTTCTGTCACTCTTCGGCCTTATCCCCCTCCCAGGACCGCATCACAAGTAGTCGAGAGAAACTCCATATTCGTCATCGTTCAACAGAACCGATAAGGGCCTATTCGTCTGCGGCTCTTCCGCTTCAAATATCCGCCATAAATCAATAGGTTCAGTCGTTCGGACTGAGAATATCGTACCAACTCAAGAACACAACATCGATATTCTCCTTTTTGCTAATTGCGGAAGATGTTTGGTCTGGGGGAACTAGAATTTACGAACAACTTGCCTCACGACTTTAAGCCGAATAATCTATAATCTCTCTCAATGATAGTCATCTCGCAAAAAGTCTTGAGTACACTGCGAAGAAGGAGTTATAAAAATTGAGATTCAGTGCACCTGATGGACTTTAAGAGACAGTTGGCAGCATCTAAGGCATGCAATGAAGATCCAACAACGCACGTTTCGCGACGCTTCTTCTTCACACGCGACATGGTAAAATCTGAGCGCTCCATCTTCGATCAAACGGATGAGACTTAGTCGTGATGATTCGCATCCAAGCGTTTCATTTGAGTTGTTGATCGAAGAAGAAGAGGCGAATGAAATGATCATGCCTAAATTTATCATATTTATACCTTTGCTCTTCAACAAAAAGAGCATTCTTAGATGTTTCGAGCAATCGAACTGTTTAGATATCTCAATCCTTAAAATCTCTTACTTTCTTCCTCTTCTAGAATTATTTCAACGTCCAAGGATTGTTTGAAACTCAAAATTTGTTTAGAGAATCACGAGAATTCACCTCTTGAACACGAGATTTTTGTTTTTCGAAACGTTGAATGAAAAGCCTTGATCTAACAGTGAATCAGATCATTTCGAGCATGATTCTAGGCTAGACTACGTATTTTCTCCCTAATCTTTCTTCCTATTACATTATTTCAATTTCAAATAGTAGATTAGTCAAATTTTACAAAATTTTACTATTTTCTCTCTCTTCGTGACCAAATTTTTACCTCGATTTCGCTCCTTCATTTCTACTTGAATACTTATCCAAATTGAGTAATTTTTTTATTCCGTGGATTCATATTGGAGTCTTCTTTCCAAATTTAGTAAAACCTTACATTTTTCACCTTAATTCTTCATCCGATTTGATCGAATTTATAGAATATCTAAAAAAATTTCTATTTCTTCGTGGATTCGACCCTTAGTCACCATTATACTAATTAATTCTTGATAAAAACTTTGAATTGGTGAGTTTGGTAGTTTTTTTGACACGCATTCGTATGTTTTCAATGACCTCTCAAATTCATCTCATCAACATGGCAACACATGATTTGCTACAATGAAGTGAGTCAATCGAGAGCAATATAGGACATCCGTCTTGTACTATGGGATCTAACGCTCCAAGATTTATCATATGTCAAACTATTTTTCACCGTGACTGATAACATGCAATTTATACATGAATTTACATGATTATTAATGTAAATTAAGGCATTAAATATTCCATTTGTATCCATGTTATCATATTTTGAGTGTATATCTATCATTCCATGTAATTTTAAGTTATGATATAAAAAAATAACATTTTAAGGATAATTATGCATAATTCAAATAATCTCATTTTATTCTCATCTATATTTGAGATTATAATTGTATTTTTATGATTAAATGATAAGAGAAAATATTTTTATTTGCACTCATGTATTTTTCTAGTTTTATTTTCTAAGAGGAATGAGTGTATTTTTTAATTATTCTCTTGTTACTTAAATAATGACTTTTTAGAATGATAGAAATTTAGTTTTTGATCCAATAAAATAAATTTGGATTAATTTGGAGTTTTATTTTGAAAGTCATGAATTTTCTAAGTTTTAGGGATTTTTATGGAATTTTTTTAAATTTCTATAAACGTATATTTGATTTTTAAAAAATAAAAATGAAAATAAAAAAATGGTTTTATATCATGAGCTAACGTGTGCACATGTGGCGATGTGTGTGAGCGTATGTGCATGACGATGTGTGCGCGTGCTTGTGAGTAAATAGTGGGCTAAGCATCCCTTATGGTTTTCGCTAACCCATATAAATGGATATCCTATATACTCGTCAAATCACCTAAATTTATATCATGTGGGACTATTTCTTTTTGTTTCTATTCGCAAGTGATGTGGTGCAACGAGAAGTGTTCGATCGTGCAATTTAATCGCGATCGTCGATCTTCACTTACTCGAGGGGGTATGTGGCTACATCTGATTAGGCGACGATTTGTTTGAAGATGATTTAATCTCAGGCGCTCATCTGGGGAGTTATAATCATCGCGATTAAATGCACCCGATAGATATGTGGACTGACCTCAATCGCTCAATGAATATCAAACGGTGGACGTTAAGTGACGCTTCTTCTTCACACGCGACGTGGAAAAATCTGAGGGCTTCATCGTCGATCGAACGAAAAAGATTTAATTATAGCATTTCACAAACAGGTGTTCAATCTGAGCCGTTAATCGAAGATGAAGAGACGCATCCAACGGCCGCGCCCAAATTCCTCTATAAATTAACATCTTCTTCAACTAAAAACTTCATTCTTAGAGTTTTTGAGCAAATAGACTTGTGTAGACAACTCAATTCTTGAATATGTTAATCTTCCTCTTCTAGACTCATTTTCATGTCTAGGGAGCGTTTAAATCAAGATTTTGTAGAGAGAATAGGAAGAAATCATATCTTGAACGCTGAACTTCGTCTTCAAAATTGTATAATGAAAAGCCTTTGATGCGGCAATTAATTGGATCATTTCAAGTGCGACTTTGGGTTAGATTACGTGTTTTCCACCTAATCTTTCTTCCGGTAGCATTAGATTTTAATTTCAAATCATAGATTAGGTTAATTTTAGATTCAGTTTTCGTTTTTCTCTCTTCTTGCGATGGATTTTCTACCTAATTTTCACTCCTTGATTTCTCTGTGAATCTTGATCCAAATCTACTAAACCCTAATTTCTCACAGTAATTCGTCATCCTATTTGATCGAATTTCAAAGACACCTAAAAAATTCTCTTATTTCTCTGAGGATTCGACCCTTATTCACCACTATACTATCTAATTCGTAATGATAACTTTAAATTGGTGAGTTCGGAACTTGTTTTGACATGAGTTTGTATGTAATCAACAACCACACGAAATCGTCTCGTCAATGATAAAAGAAGAGAATTTTTTCTTTTCTCTGTCTTTATTGTTCTTCATTCACATCTTATGATTTTTAAACTCATAAAAATATGATCAATTCATACTTGTTCGACATAAAAAGGTCAAACATCAATTTTACATAAAATTAATGACAATTTTCTTACAAATTCAATTTATGAATGATATGATATGATGAATATAAAAATTTCATCAAAACATGATGACATGTGTTAGAGTTAGTTGGTTTTGATGTAGGTACTGATCTTGATATGATGTCTCAGAAAGATCAGTTGAATGGTTTATTTTCATGCACTCATTTAACATATTATCTTATAAAACTCCAAACTGCTGATTTTGCAACCCTATTAATTATTCAGAGCACTCATGCATTGTCTTGTATTTTGCAGGCTTAAGTAAGATTCAAATTTCATGTTGCAGTCATCCATAATCCTTGTTACACCAGTTAACACTTAGGATACTAATCAATATTTATATATTGAGGCATATGCTACATCACAGAACTAACTATACAGAGAGAGAGAGAGAGAGAGAGAGATAGAGAGAAAGGCTAGAGAAGACCTTTTCATTTTTAAGGTTCACGGGATTAGGGTATAACAAAAAGGTACCACGGGCCTAATTTTTGCAAGCTTAAGAAATGTTGCCCTAATTTTTTCTATGATTTGCAATCTAGAGCTCAATCTCTCCTCGATCAGCAGCCGTCGCCTTGAAGTGAATCAAATCCCTTGAGATCGCGATGTTCAAGGGAGATAGCTCTAAATCTGCAATCAGTTCTTCAACGCTCCTGTCAAAGCACGCGGTCAAGTTCACAACGTCTTTCCATCGTCCTCACATCCTTAGTAGATAGTTCTCTAAATCGTACAGTTTGTTTTCTTCTACTTTTTGTTTCAAGTTTTGGTATAAATCTCTTTCTCACATATATTTTCTATTCCATTTAGTGGCCGTGTTTTCGATTCGACGATCTCTGGCGCTTTTGTTTTGAGAAAAATTGGTTGTTGTTCTTCTCACATCTTTTCAGACTTCGATCTTCATTGATATACAATTGAAACGTAACTATTCTAACTCTCACACTTATTTACACTCTACCGAATCCATATAAATCTCACCTTGTTCGTCCGTATTCGATTTTTGAAGCACATTAGTCTCCCTATTTCCACATACATAAATATATATCTTCTTAAGCATTTGTAGTATTACCTATCTTTTACTCGTGTTGTGATTTAATTTGATTATATAACTTGACAAGTTTAAGTAAGTACTAAATCTCTTTACTCAATCTATTTATTTAATTAGCTTATTAATCTAATTGCATTAAATCTCATGGTGAAGTTGGTTGTTATTTAATCTTAATATATAAGTTGACAGATTCAAGTAAGTATTACTTTTCTTTGCTCAGTCTTTTAATTTAATTGCTTTAATTCCTATTGTGTGAGTTATCGTTATTTTAATCTGATTTCAGTATTAACCACATCTCGCTCGCAATATTCTTCTAGTGTTAGTTGAGTAAATTAGTTGATTTATTCGGCTTGTGAAGATCCGAGAAGATCGTCAACAAAGTTTTTTCAATCTGCTCATAGTATTTTTAATGCCCTCATACTCCCTTAGTTGATTGGCTAGCATATCTTGCATCACTCCTTTGTGCTCAGGCATCGAGTTCCCTCTTATTATAGCAAAGAGTCCATCACTAGGTCAAGTCAACCTTGATTAGTCAAGTCAACCCTGATTAGGTCAAGTCAACCCTGATTAGGTCAAGTCAACCCTGATTAGGTCAAGTCAACCCTGATTAGGTCAAGTCAACCCTAATTAGGTCAAGTCAACCCTGATTAGGTCAAGTCAACCCTGATTAGGTCAAATCAACCCTGATTAGGTCAAGTCAACTTGAGTAGTCAAGTTAACCCTGACTAGGTCAAGTCAACCCTGAATAGTCAAAGTCAACCCTTCTCAATTATAAGTCAACCCTATGTCAGAAAAGTCAACCCTGATCAGAAAATCAACTCCAGAAGTTATTGTCTTGTGTGTCTCACTTATTCGTGATTTTAGTCTCACTTATTTGCTATCATCATCTCATATAGCTATCAGCATTTAGACAAACAGATTCTTACATTTACACATACGGAGGTCGGGGAGTGTCTCATTCATTGAGACGAGGAGTCAAGACTTCGAGAGCGATAAAACCAAGTGGAGCCTGAAGACGAGGTCTCAATTTACTTGTGGTCGGCGGTACTAGAAAGAGAGGCATGACAGGGTGTGAAGGGACGAGCGATTGTGTGGAGATCGACCTGAGGCAGTCAGGGCGTCCAAGAGCTGAGGAGGTCGAGGCCTAGAGGGTAGTGTCGTAGAGTTAGGTAAAGGCGAGTGTTAGAGTTGCCGTTGGAGCAAACCTAAACCCGTGTATTGAACATTGTCCTTCACCCTAAGTGTGTGAGAGGATTAGGTTTTCTTTGGTAAGATTGGAGGCTCCGAGGCAAGAGTACTCGAGACTGGAGTAAGGGACATTAGGTCCCCCAACCAGTATAAATTACTTGAGCACTGTGAGGCAAAGCGGAGAGTGATACATATATCACGAATCATCTAAAAGATAAAAGAAGATCAATAGAAGTACAACTAACTAATTCACCCCCCTCCCTTCTGTAGTTAGTTTCACCACCGTATCGGGAATTTCAACATGCATAATGTATATGAGTTATGTAAAAAAAAAGATCAAAAAATAATGAATTATACATGTAAAATGCATGTTGTTACCTTTCTTTCAAGACAGTATTTTATGCTTGTCTACTGCCAACTTTTGCCAAGGGTTTTTATATCTATCGTTGTACATATGCTTTATTTGGTTGGATTTAGCTTTTCTAATTTGACCTCGTTGTTTAATCTAATATGATGATACATCTTATGATTTAATTTTTCAAATATCACACATAAGTTTAAAATTTTTTGAATTAATTTAATTTCAACTTTAAATTTATTTTTTAGTATTCAATTGAAACTCTTCAATTTTTTTAATATTTCTAATATAAATTTGAAATTAGTTTTAATTTATTTAATTTAAATTTTTTGTTCAATATTTAATTTAATTTATTTAATTATTTTAAAATTTACAAGTGTGAATTTAATTTTACTTTGTTTGTCTAATTTGCTAATTTTCCATTTGTCATTTAATATTTAGTTTATTTTATTTTATTTATTTCAATTTAGCACTTTTGAATTTAATATCAGTTATTTATTAATTTCTTTTAAATTTTAATATTTGAACACTTTTTTACTTTAAAATTCAACCTTTATCCTTTTAAAAATAGTATAATTTTAAAAAAAATAATTTAATAGATATAAATTTCGAACTTGATTAATTTGTCAAATTTTACTTTAACAATTAAAATTTGGTTAAAGTTAGAGTTCAATCTTCCCTAATTTCAAGTCAGCTATAAGTTTGAGTTACGATTGATCCAAGAAGGATGGTCATCTTCATAATGAGGAATAAGAAATAAATGATACTTCCATTAGTCATCAGGTGATAACATGCATTCATACTTACAAATAAATGCTTAGCTTTCCTATTAAAGGCACAGCGTAGATCATTTCAGTGCATTTTATGATCAGATTTGTATATTTTATGCATATTATTCCATTTCCACTAACGTTCCCATTTGACACGGTTTTAATATTAATTTTAGATTCAGAGTGTGTGACCTTGTAAAAAGGGTTAAGCACTTTGAATCTAACAATTTTATTAAATTTTAATGATTATAGGATTTAGGTGTATTCAAGAAATATAAGAAGAAAAAACGGAGAATGAAGGATTTACATATTTACTTATGACTATGTTTGATTGTTACAATAATATTGAGTCAAAGAAACAATTTCCTCCTCGTTTGTGTGTTTATTTTGAGTTTATTAATTGCATGATAATTTAGTAAATCAAATTTAGAAAATAATGCCAAAAAAGGCCATTTATTTTGAAAGATATGATGTTTCTAAATTTCTCCTATTTGAAAAGAACTTTTTGGATTAGCCTTGGTTTACTCCATGTCAAAATCAGAACAATGTGCCCCACCTAGGCTGGCTGATGTGGTAGTGTGTGTACATGTGTAACCACGCAGCAAAGGCTAAGGGTGTCACATGGCATGCACGGGGCACATGCATAGAACCCATATAAAGGGATTGTTTGTTCTATAGAAGCAATATCCATAGCCAAATGGCACGATGGCCTAGTTTCTAAGTTTATAAAGTTGAACAATTTTTCAATCATTTCAATGTGGAACTACTTCCTCCTTATTTTCTTAGCCTTGAATCTATTGATTTTAATGGATTTTAGAGGATTTTTTGTTTCTACTGTTCTATAGATTAATATTTATGAATGGATTAATAAAGGATCTTCACTTTGAGTGTCGAACCTTATCAAAAGCATTGAACCTGGGCTTATTTGATTTTAGGAGCAATTGGAGCAATTCCTTGGTAAATTTGGGTTAGTTTGGTATGGCTTGATCTAATCTATCTTCAAATAGCTTTAGATTTATTTTACACAGATGTAGATGAATTAATACCAAATTTTCATGATATTTTCTCTGTCCTCATCCGTGATTTTATCCCTCTAAATTATCTCTTTGATTTCCCTTTTTAACTTTAATACAATTGATGCTCGGTTGGATTCATTGGAAAGATCGACTGCTCTACTTTTTAAATGTAATGTTTTCCTTACTCACCTTGTGGCATCATCCAATTTGACTTGATTCTAAGAACTCTCAAAGTCAACCCTAATTCTTCTTGGATTCAAAGCTTATTTACTAATTATTCTAAAGTCTATCACCAATAAATTGATTTATCATGATTGTGTATAATAATTGACTTCATGATTTCTGCTCATCATGAAGGCACCTCATGGACAAGGGCATGTAGCCATAGTTCACTGAAAAGTGACGCATGTCATGTGTTGCTCATATCTTAAACCTGGTCATATAGGCAGATTTGAATAGCTTCATTGTTCCGATTGATGCTCCTCCCAAAGTGGAGGGCGATGTGTCTATAATGGCAGAAAATTACAAAATTGATAAAGACATGGCCACTTAAGAGATTGTAGTTGAGGAGCTTGAGGCTTCCCAATGGCGTGACGTTAGTTGGGAGAAACACATTGATGTGTCCAAGGTGTGGGAACCGATTTCTAAGGATTTTTTTAGCAGCACACTGATGTCATAGAGAATAAGATGATCATATTGCATTGCACGACCCATTTGAACTACACCTATGACATGCTCTCATTGCAATCAAGAAGACCTCCAAGGACAAGTTGTAGCTGTTAAGTGCATTTTTTCCGTGTTCTTGAACGATTTTCTGCATGTCCTCATATCACGTTAGTGTAGGATCCAAATGTCTGCAACATCCTATACATTATCAAAGCACATCAATAGAGCTGTCACATGGACTAGGGAATACCGCTTGTTCATAAGCACCGAGTGCTTGTGAGTAGAGGACGGATCATTAATGGAAGAGGCAACTGTTGTGATGAAGACGAAGCCAGACTAGTACGGCAAGGTGTTACTTGTGCCCAAAGCCATCACTACAGAGGCCTTAATGGATCCCTCTCATAAAAGCTTGATGCTAGACAACAGAACGAAGGAAGCTGCCATACACTTCATTTATAAGCTCTTGTTTGTTGATATAACACTGATGTGTGCCTCAAGCAAAGGGCAGCATGAGTAGTCTAGGGACTAGCTAGTTTCTTTGTGGAGGATGGTGATGAGAATGTATAAAGGCACATCGAGGTGGTATGTCGCCATTGTCAAAGATTGAGATGTTGTAGATAGTCATTGAGCATGTTAGAGGTGAGTAAACGACATTTCCCATCGCATTGTATCATTAACTTTTTTTGAAAAGATCATAGAAAATGTGAGAAAATGTGAGATCATAGAATTAATTTTAACCTTCAATCTTAGGGTTCAATCATTTCCTTTCATTGCTTCAAGATATTTCTTATATCCATTTTTTTTACCAGTTCTCGAAAAAAGAAGGAAAGCCCATTTTCAATTTTTTCAAAAAAACTTTTTCATTTAAAAAAGTCTTAATTCATTTTTTAATTTTGAATTCTATTTTCGGATATAGCGTACAATATCCAATTTCTACGTCATCCAGGGTCATATTTCTATGCCGCATACCCACAGTCATCCATCATCAAGTCCTATATCCGTCATCGTGTCCAGTATCCATCGTCTGTCTGATATACGGCATCCAAGTTCATCATCCAAGCACTCGGATATTGGAAGTCCCGATATGAGATATGGGAATGGATATCGGAGGGCAATCACTACTTCAAACTTGTGGCATGCATAGCTGATGTTAAAAAATCCAAGTGGGACAAAACTCTGTAATCAACACTCACGAGTTATTGAATTTCGCAAGAAAAAACTGGATACAATACAAAGAATGAAACACAGGAAAAGCGAGGATGGAAGAGGGGTCATGATTAGAGCTCGCGAATTTTAGAAAAGAAAAGATGAGATTCAGACAAAAGAAATAGAAACAGGATGAAAGAGGATTAGCGAGGCACCGGTAATTAGAGTCTGTGCTAAAAGAAGAAAAAAGGACACGAGACTATAAAAATAGAAACAGAAGAAAAAAAGGAAGGATGAACGAAATAGCTGATGATTGACCAACGAATGTCGATGGTCTATGGTTTCACGAGATTCACCATACGTGTGAGCCTTATTGCTACTCAAAATTGACAATCTTCAAAACGGTTCAGACGGAAAATTGTTCACAAGTTGAGCAGTGGACGACTCCGAATCGCGTGAGCAAGACAATCGAATTTGGGAGTAGCCCTGAAGCGTTAGGGAACTTGATCATCTGCTTGGCAAAATGCCAAGATGAAATAGGTGGGAGTATTTATGTGAATCGCAAGGTGAAGATTCCCCCGTCGGCAATCAAGTAGCGTCGATTATGCGAGAGCGGTCATCCGCTCTCTCCAACTGGTTTATTGACATCGTGATTCTCATCAACTCCACAGTCGAAGTCACCAATTAGGGTGTCCAGAGTTCCGATCTCGCGAGAAGAGAGATTCAGGAAGAACAGGCGACATGCGATTTGGTGTCGGGCTACTAGAATTATGGTCAAGAGGAATGGACGATGGAAGAAAAAAACACGAGCTTACCTGCCACACGCAAAAAACCCCCCACCAGTCGAGAACAATGAACAACAGCGGGGCGGAGAACTGATTCGCTGCAAAAGGTGGGCGGAGAAACACGATAGCCGCGCGTAAACAATTTACCCCAGATTAGGGATGCCGTGAAGGACATCGACCAGCTGAGACTGCATTTGAAGTTGGTGCTGGTGCTGCTGCGTCTGGTGATTCTGCTGCCGGTGCAGATGCGGTGGCAGGTGCGGCTGGAGGGTCGACGCGATTCCCATTACTGGTGACGTCCCTCCGTTGGGCAGAGGCTGGTGGCCTATGGAGGGGGAGGACGCGGTCGCGAGCGCGGCGGGCATGCCTTTGGCCTCTACCAGGCGCCACATGTACCAGGCGCCCACGGAGCGGTAGGGCTTCCAGTTCTCACAGAGCTGCTCCATCTGCGAGGGCCTGGGCAGCGCGTCGAGGCCGTAGAGTAGCTGGACCCCCTTGCGCACGCCCACGTCTCCCACGGGCAGCACGTCCGGCCGGTGCAGCGAGAAGATCATGAACATGTGCACGGACCAGGCACCGATTCCCTTGACCATGTTCAGCATCGTGAACAGCGATTTGTCGTCCATGCCCACGATGGAGGAGTCGGACAGGATGCCGCTCCTGTATTTATTGGCCAGATCGTGCAGGTAGCTAGCCTTTCGCGCCGAGACGCCGATCTGACGCAGCTGGTGCGCGCCGAGGCCGAGCACTACTTCGGGGAGGACGGCGTCCTCGCCACCGCACAGGGCCAGAAAGCGGGAGTAGATGGAGGCGGCCGCCTTGAAGGCGAGCTGCTGGTAGAGGATGCTGCGCGCGAGGGAGTGGAAGGGCGGGTGGAGGCTCTGGAAGACGGGCAGCTGGTGGGCGTCGATGATCCGCGCCAGCTGGGGATCCGCTGAGCGCAGGTGTCCGATGGCGGCGGCGACCTCGCCCTGCGCTGACAAGGGACGAGGGGGGAGGCGATACCGGCCCTGATGGCTCATCTGGATCGGTTCCGCCACCATGATGGCGCCCTCCAACGCTGCCTCCGCGCCGGCTTCGTCGGCCTCTTGCTTGGCGGCGAGTTTCCTCGTCTTTCTTGGACGGAAAGGGATCTTGGAGGGGCCGGTGATCTCCGATGATTCCGCTGCTAGCTTGGTGGGATCGGGTGCTTCCCCGCCAGAAAGATTGCGGCTAGGGTTGATGCCGATGATGATGTGGTCCGTGCGGGACACCGGAGACGGGAAAGGAGGGGTCGATGCTATCGTTTTCGGCGCAGCGCGGGGAGATTCGCCTCCTTCCGGAGAGGGCATCGCCGATGACATGGGAGAAGACGGCATATTGGGAGGAGGAGGGCATTGAGAGGATTGGGGGTTGGACATCGGTAACTCGATGTCGGAAGATGGATGGCGAAGAGGAGTGGGATAGTAAGAGGTACCCGTGGCTGCAGCCCCGATGCACAACGGGCTGTTTCTTTCGCCAGGAGCGGATGTCTCTCGCCACTCCTGGGACTCCTCTCTCTTTCTGAGCTGTGACTCCCGCCCCACGACCGAATCCCCTTTCCCCTCCCCCTTCCCGACGATGAAGCCCTATTTTTCTTTCTCCGGCTGGAAATCAGAAAAGGGTGCAATCCTTCGCATAGCACGTGAGGGCAACGTTTGCACGCGCCAAGAAAATAAATGACGAGAAAGCCCCCGTAAATATTCGACGTGGCCCCTTTATGCGTGAAAGATGATAGACATTTCCGTCTTTTTGGGGACCTAAACAACGCTGGTCGCTGTGGGTGGGGGCTACCTAGAGGGTAAGCCCATTACAGATTTGGGTCCAGCTACCTGCAAGCTACAAAAGTTTTCGTTGGCTCCTACACAAGCTTGCCGTTTCAAAAGGGAGTGTTCTTGTTTAATGCTTTACCAAGGGTGCTAATGCTCTGTGTTAAGTATTAAAAGTAACCAGCAGGCTCAGAGGGGATTTATATACACGGCGGCAATCCCTTTTCTTCTGAGTTTTGTTTTCTTTTACAAAAAGAATTCACTATTGAACCCAAACACACTCTGAAACCAAAAAACAAGGGTTTCCAAGAATCTCCCCCTTGCTTCTTCTCTCACAAACACACTCTCATGTGAGTTTTGGTTCCAAGAGTTACATCTTTGATTCTTTCCCCTAGAGACCACCTCGTCTAAGGGATAGCAACGCCAGCCTCACGAAGAAATTAGATGTATCTCAAGGAGACAGTCTCCATGACGGGAGGATTGATGGGGCTATTGATGGGGCTGCCACAGTAGCCCCATCATAAAAATCAAACTTCCTCTAAAATTACCGCTCATTTCCTAGTTCATTTTCTAATCTCCTCTCATTTTCTTTACATTTTTTATGTTTTACTTTCCCTTTCCTCCATGTCTTATCAATAAACCTCTCGTTTAATAGATTTTCTAGGCATAGTTTGAGTTTAGAGTTTTCTTTTCTTATCAAAAGAGTGCCCAAGGGATCCATCATTGTTGCCGTTCTTTGTTGCCTACTACAATACATACATAGTAATTCCCTTGGTCATATGGATGACAATTGTAATCTAAATCTCTCATGCTTCCCACAAGTGTTGTGTTTGGACAATGACAGAGCGAGATCGTGCGATCATTGAAAATACACATTCATGCATCAATTTTTTTTCAAACTCATTGATTTTCTAATTTAGATATCACTTAATTAGGATAATCATGAGTAAGGGTCGAATCCACGGAGAATTAGCAAAAAATTTTAGATATATTCTAAATTTGATCAAATTGGACGATAAATTAGGGTGAGAAATTAGAGAAACTAAGATTTTCAAAAAGAAGACTCCAAGGAGAATCGATATAAAAAGAAATCATTCAATTTGGATTAATATTTGTGGAGAATTCAAGGAGCAAAACAAAGAGATACAAATCATTTGTGAAGAGAGAGAGAATGAGAAAATTTTATAAAATTAAACTAATATACTAATTAAAATTAAAATCTAACGGTATAGGATAAAAGATTAGGAAGAAAAAATGTAATATAACTCAAAATTGCACTCCATATGATCCAATCCATCGCTTGATTAAGGCTTTTCATTATATGTTTTAAAAAAGAAAATACATAGTTCCTTCTCCCTCGATGAAATGTTGATTTCAAGACATCCGTGGATGTGAAAATGAGTCTAAAAGAGGAAGAAAACAAGATATTCAAGGATTAATTTGGCCAAAAGGTTTCATCAATCAAAAAAATCTGAGAATGGTTCACACCGTCAAAGAACGAGAGTATAAATAGATGAAAATAGGGTGTGGCCGTTTGGTCTACCTCTTCATCTTCAATCAACGGCTAAGATGTAATGCTTTGAGTTGAATCTACATGTGTAAGTCGTGGCCATCAGATCTTCATTGGAGCGCCTAGATTTCGTCACGTTATCACGTGTACATGAATCGTCATGTAACCGTCATCATTTAATCTTCATCAAATCCTCTAGATTTATACACGTGTCCATAGGAGCCCATCAAGCGCGATTAATCTCAACGCTTCTAGTTGCGTCATGTTTCTTGTATAAGTAAAGAAAAAATATAGTCCCACGTTATATAAATTAAAGAAAATGTTGCATATAAATACATGTGTGGGCTTAAGGGGTTAGCTTATACCCTCTTAGGGTGCTTAACCACTAATTACACGCACATGCGCCCAACATGCGCCACATGGCATAAGCGTACAATGGCACATGGCGAAAAATAAGTGACTAGAAGAATCCATGAGGTCATTGAATACACACAAAGATGTGCCAAAAATAATTCTAAACTCACTAATTTTGAAAAATAATTACAAATTTAAGACTATAGGGCTAAATAAGGGTCGAATCCACGGAGAATTAAGGTATTTCTTCAAATTCAATCAAATCAAACAATGAATTGAGGTGAGAAATTAGGGAATTTGATAAATTTAGAAAGATAACTCAAAGAAAAATCCACAGAATAATAAATCACTCTGTGAATTTGGATCAAGATTCACGGAGAAATCAACAGGCAAAAATTAGATAGAAAATCTGAACGCAAAGAGAGAGAAAACCAAAATAATTTTTAAAATTAACTTAATGTACAATTCGAAATTGAAATATGATATTATAGAAAGAGAGATTAGGAGCAAAACACGAATTCTAACTCGAGATAGCCCTCGAAATGATCCAATTGATTTCTAGATCAAAGGCTTTTCATTCCGCGATTTCGAAGACGATTGTTGGCATTCAAAAAGCAATTCCTCCCTATTCTCTCCCTATTTTCAAACACTCCTTGGACTTGGAAATTGATCTCAAAGATGAAGAAAGAAAGAGATTCAATGATTGAGATGTATAAATAGTTCGATTACTCGAAACACCACTGAATGCTTTACATCCTTGAAGAACATGTGTATTTACAAGCGAAAATTTAGCGTGTCTGTTGGATTTGACTCTTCATCTTCAATCAATGGTTTAGATGAAACGCTTGGATGCAAATTTTTGTCATTAAGTCACATATGTTTGATCAAAGATTTTTGCCACGTTGCGCGTGAAGAAGAAGCGTCACGAGATCGCATCCATCTAATCAAGAATTCATGCTTGAGATGTCGTCACGCGTCCACCAAAGTCCATCGGGCACATTTAAGAAATAACAAGAATAAATTTTAATTTGATAAAATATACTCATTTCTTTTTAAAAATAAAATTAATAAAATGAATGAGTTTATAAAAAGTATTTTATGGTTTAGTTAATATTGAAAACCTAGTTATAATATCAAATATGGATAGGGAATAATCTAATCTTTAAAAATTTCTCTTAATTATCCATGATTATCACTAAAATAGTGAATTTTGAGATTATAACTTAAATTTTCATAGAAGGATAGATATACACTCAAAACATGATAACATGCATAAGAATGGAATATTTTATGCCTTAATTTGCATTAATAAACATATAATTTCATGTATAAATTACAAGTTATAAGTATACACACATGTCACGTCATCCCCATGTCAGCATGCACGTAAATATTCTCCTTTTTAATATCTTCAATTAAAATAAATTCAAAATAAATTCATAAAAAATAAAAAAATTCGAGAAAAGTTCCTACGAATTGGAAATTTATAACTTTTAAAATATAAATTTTTAATGTAATTTTTTTGTTTGATAAAAAATTAAATAATCTATCATTCTATAAATTTAAATTTAAGAAATAACAAGAGAATAATTTTTAAACTCAAAATTATACTCTTTTTTTTAGAAAATAAAATTATAGAAAAACAATTAAGCATGTATAAAAAAATATTTTCTCTTATTATTTGCAATTGAAACTTAATTATGATCTCAAATATAAAAATGAGAATAATCTACTCTAAAATTTTAAAATTTTAATTATGTATGATTATCCCTTAAAATGTTATATTTGGATATTATAATTTAAATTTTATAGAATGATGAATATCGACTCAAAGTATGATAACATGCATAGAAATGAAATGTTTTGTCTTAATTTGTATTAATAATCCTATAAATAGATGTATAAGCTGCATGTTATAACATAACTTCAAAGTATGTGTGCTTTGACTAAAGATAAGTCTTATGACTAAGCTCATTCATGACTTGCTAACTTCAATGACCAAAACACATATGGCTCAACTAAGTTATATCATGGGCAGAGGTAGATGCTGATATTGAACACATAGAGGTTGGAATATTTCCAATGCCCATTTAAGACAATAAGAGGACAATAAGGATGCTATCTTCATCTAATAATCTATTTCTTTGAGCATCAAGGGCAATAAGTGATATAATATTTCTATTTCATTCTAGAGTATACCTCATGTTGCCCTATATTTGAATGTTCCCCATCAAAAATTTGAATGTAGACACTTGCAATACCTTCAAATTTTGTATGATGAATAATTTTACGTCACAAAAACTGCAAGCAAAGATTTAGTAAATTTCACAAAAGCATCACAAGGAGAGCATGTGGAAAATGTAGCATGAGTCAAGGATCCATTCTTAGGGTGTCTTGTTCCGGGATTTAGACACTGCCTAAATCCCACTATAATGATAAATTATTAATAACATTTTTTTCTCAATAGACGCCTCCTGCAAGTCTTTATTACTATTTTTTAAAAGTCTGTATCATTCTTCCTTGATACATACCTTCGTCTTTCAAATGAGCCCTTGTCACTATCTGCTCTACCAATGGGTCCCTTTGCTCCACCAACACTCCCCACTACTTTACCACAGATATCATCCCCGATAGAAGCATTTTTCATGACACAATATTATATCATGAGCCAATTGACACAACCGACATACACATTTAATGGTCACAATTATGCATCATGGGCTACTAGCTTTGAAGAATTTTTTCATTGCCCATCGCCTACTACACCATTTGACGCAGTCTTCTCCTACCGGAACTTCTGTGAATTATGATACTTAGAATTAACTAGACTTTTGCTAGTCGTTCTTGGATGTGTCAAAGCATTCTTCTAACTATTTCTCAACCTTCTCTCACATATAAAACTTGCAAGCGTGATGTGACATATATTAGAGACTATGTACATGAACAAAACCAACATTAGTCGCATTTTGGAAATCTTTGAGTCCATCTTTAGTTGTAAACAAGGTGATTAGTCCCTTCAGTATCGCTTTGGCCACTCCAGTCACTTGTGCAAGAGTTGTCTCTCTATCAACCACTTTCAATAGATTTATGCACATTGGAACGATACCATGAGGAGCTCATTGATGGAGTCTACTTTAGTGGCATGTGACTGTCTATTGCTTCCCAAATTCATGGTTAAGTACTTTCTAGTACCCAAGTTTCAAATATGGCGTCTATTTTTTTCTCAGCCCTTTGAGTTACCACTGGAGTCACTTTGAGCACTGGACCTTCATCTTCTACCTTATCCTCATTATCAAAGTTTTTTGGCCGGCTAGCATCTAATACATGTAGACAAGATGGGGGCGTAGCTCTGAGGCTATTACTTCTTATGGTGGATGACCCATTGCTAAGTGCAAGAAAACCTTCCCGCCTTGCACTTATTGTGACAAGACCACTCATTCTTTGGAGAAGTGCCGAAGGAGTTTGGAAAGCCTGAATGGGCTCAATCTATGTTTTTCTCTATTACATCGAGTGCGACTCCTCTGAGTTCTACGCCACTAGCCAGACCAACTATACAAATGACCTTCGCCCTAGCAGAATATGAAGCATGAAAGCAATCTCAAGCATACACATCAGTTGCCAACTTGCTTCTACTTTAGGTGAACATGTCTTTCTTGCTTCTAGATCGTCATGGGTTATTGACTTGGGGGCTTTGGCTCATATGACTAGAACCACTTTTATACTCTCCTCTCTTACTCCTACCACCACCTATTCATATGTATCCATTGTAGATGGTTGTTCATTGATAACATGCATATTTAACTTAAATTATTATCTTATTTAACCAATATTCATGCTTATTTTATGTAATTATGATGCATGTTATCATAGTTTTATGAATTTTCTCCATTAGTATGCCATTTTACTAAAGCCCATACTTATGCATTATTTAAGGTTAATAATATTTTTTATAGATGCTTGACCTTTTTCAAAGTTAAATGATTAGAAATTAATCATTTTCCTTAACTTATTTTGACTTTAATAGAGAATTAAAAGAATTAATTTCAAGAAAAGAATGATGGGATGATATAAAATATAATTCTTAAGGGATTATTTAAAATTATTTTGAATTCACCCTATTTTCTTCTTTGAATTTATATTTTTAGGTGGCATGAAGAAACTTATGATCTAATGAGAAAATTTGAGTCAAAAAAGAGTTATATAAAGGAAGATATGAATTTCTGAATTTTAGGGAATTTTTCTGGATTTTATTTTGATTTTTCAGGTATTTTTTAGATTCAATTTCCTTATTAAAATCGCAAAAAGGGTGTATTTTAATCGCGGGGGACCCGCAGAGCTGATGTGGCGCAATGCGCACATGTGGTAGAGGCACGCGAGGCCACGTGGATGCCTACGTGGCGGGAGGAGGGCTTCAGGCTGGCAGATGATGGGCGCACAGGTTAGTGGGCCGAGGTAATAGTATTGGGGCGTACTTGGCCCATATGGGCGACGCACCCCTTAAGGGGGTTCTTCTTTATATACTTGTCGCTTTCCCTTATTTATCTCCATGTGGGACTGTGATAATATGCATTTATAACTTAAATTATTATCCTACTTAACTCATATTCATGCTTATTTTATGAGAATATGATGCATGTTATCATAATTTTTAGGAATTTTCTCCATTGGTATGTCATTTCACTAAAGTCGATATTTATGCATAAATTAGGGATAATTTCATGCTTGATAGAGGATTAGTCTTTTGTTAAGTTTAAATTAATAGAAGTTAATCTCTTTTCTTGAATGATTTTTACTTGAGTGCATGTTTTGAAGGATAATTTCAAGATGAAATTATGATTTAGAATATTTAGTGAGAAATAAGTTAAGTAAATTATAATTCGTCTTGATTTCTTCTTTGAAATTATATTTTAAATGACATGATGTTAAAAAATAAGGAATTTGTGATCCAATGGAGAAAATTTGGATTAAAAAGGAGTAATATATTTAAAGTTATGAATTTCTGAAATTTTTGCCCTTTTTCTGATTTTTATTTTATTTTTAAATTGATTTTTATGAATTTTTCCTTATTTAAATCGCAAAAGAGGGGTGTACTTACCGCAGGAGCTGACGTGGTGAGTGGGACCAGCGCACGAGTTGACGTGGCGCGCGGGACCACCGCGCGAGTGTGACACGGCGTTGAGGCCATGTGGCAGAGCCGTGGGTGGCCCACGTGAGGCGCAGGTGGCGCACAGGGCGCGGACACGTGGCAGGAGGCCACACGTGTCCATGCGGGTCCACGCAGATGCCCGTGAGGGGCACCACATGGCAGGTAAGGCTGGCAGGTGGAGGGCCCACGGGTTAGTAGGCCCTGGTTAGGAATTTGGGGGCGGTAACGCAAATGCGTTACCGCGCCCCTACTTTTAAGCTCACCTTTCTCCGTGTTTTCTTCCGTGTGGGACTATGTTCCCACACGTCTTACCTTTTGCAGGCGACGTGGACGCTCGGCAGGCGTTGGATTCCATCAAAACGACGGAGATCGCGTGGACCCGAGTCCTCGCGATCGTAAATTATAACACGTGCGCTTAAATTGGGTTTAAGTGAGACGCGAGATGGTGACACGTGGCAGGGCGAGGAAGCAGTGATCTTCATCGAACGGTTGGCGTCGCGTCTCATCGGCACAGATGGATCTTCATCGGACGGTGGAGCGCCATCGAGCGGTGGACCCTCCTCACGATTGGGGCACACTGGATCAAGTGATCGCGATTATCCACTCACCTGAAGCTCCATCTGACCGCCAGGATGATTCGCAGAAGAACTCCACGATCGCGGTCCGATCGAACCGCGATCGTGGATCTTTCGTCGTGGAATCACCTCCACGATCATTGGATGGCGGTCGTTGGAGCATCAATACCACGATTGACGCGCGATCGTGGCCCGATCGCGGCGTGATCATGGCCCAATGGTGGCGCGATCGTGGTCTTTTTGAAGTGAAATTGAAGCTATTCTACCGCTAAATCAAGGCCGATTCATCGCGAGATTGAAGCCACGACACCTCTCAATGGAAACCGCTCCCACGACGCATCAAATTTGCTCCCACGACCGCGTCAATTGCCCACGATCTTTAAGTTAATTTTCCCTCTAAAAAGCCATGTATGCTCCCTTTGGAAAGCAACTTTTCATCGATTCGTGAAGAAATTAAGCGAATTTCGAGGAAGGTCTTAAGTTCTAGTGATCCTTTGCTTCCAAGTGTGTAGGGACGCATCCATTGAAGCATGATAATCACGATTTAATCTCTTGATTTCATCGAATTTTCCCCTTGAATTCCGAACGTCCACAAGGAAGAATCCTAGCAAATTCACTTCAATCCACGAGAATTGAAGCCCCATTCTTGTGGCAATCGGGTTATTAGTGAGATTCGATTGATTATCAAGAGGTAATTTGAGTTTTTATTAGATTTAGAAGTTTAATTTTGCAAATTAGTTCATAGTGTTCTTCATTTTCCCCAATTTCAGTCCGAAAAAGTTCTGATTTTGAAAATAGGATATCTCTCTGATTATAATTCTAAATCACTTGAATTTTGTTTCTTTGGATTCTTATTTTCATCAGCTTTCCGTGGATAGCAAATTCATCGAATTCTGAGTTCATTTGACTCTCCAATTTGACGTTTGATCAAGGACTGTTCATCTTTCATCAGAAGTCAAACGTTAACTTTCAGGGTCAATTACTTTCAATTTACAAATCAGAATTCTATCATTTTGGTCTCTTTAGATTTCTCTGGTTCTTAGCTTTCCATTGACATATCAATTGCAAGATTTGGATTTCATTTGACCGGACAATTTGAAGATTTCCTCTAAGGTGTTCATTTCGAGGATTTTCTGATATTTGATTTTCAATAATTCATGGTAAATCCAATTCTTATCCAAAAATTGTGAATTATATATCAATAAATTCCATTTTCTCTCTAGTTTCTAAATATATTATTTTAGTAATCTTCTGACAATTTTTTTCTCTGACTTTACATAACACCTATTGGGTGTCAAAGTCAACGCTTTGACTTTTGAGTTTTCTCTGTTAAATCCGAGAATTGAATTCTTATAACTTCTTATTTAGTCTATTTATATCATTTATATTCATTATATCTTATTTTTACTTCTTGAAAACCCCTTTTAAACCTAAGTTTGACCAATTCAACTCTGTGATTAAAATCAACCCTGCTCTTTGTGGATCGACCCGATACTTACAAATTACTTGATTTTATATCTTATCTTTGTGAGTTCAGTTTTTATAAATTTTTTTTTACCGGCATTTTTGTGATTTAACGACGCATGAAAATGCTTCGTCAGACTGTTCCCTTTATTTCTTTCCTTGGAGGACATGTGGCGGCATAGGGTGCATCGGATGCGATTGCAACGATCAAGACGTGTTAATCGGGTGGACTTGGGTCTACCCGATCACCATCAACGCACATGATGAATGCGCACCATCGATCTTATTCGTTGGTTGCGATCTCTCTAGGCACTTGGCTAATCAAAGAAGGACACGTGGCTTCACGAGGAGAAGATAATGAAGATCGGACGGGCGATAAACGTGGGATCATGGGATCATGGCCCACTAAAATCACGTGATCGTGGCTGTTCAATCTCCCTCACCAAATCGGACGACCCGCATTTTATACACGATTTCGTAAGTTCTTCGTAATCCCCATGCGTTCTAGATTCAATTGCGATCATACTGAGGTAGGATTGGTCATGAATCATTGCAAGAATCGAACAGAATCTCCCCTTGAACGTCGAACGCACGCGAAAGAAGAAACCGAGCAAATATACATCAATCGACACGATTTGAAGCCTAATCTTCATGTCAATTGGGTTAGTAGTGTGATTCGATTGTATCCTTTGAAATTTATGTAGTTTAGATTAGATTTAGGTAGTTAATTTTATTCTAGAAATCGAATTGTTCATCGTTTCGCCCAAATTTGGGTGCGGATTTTTGCGGATTTGTAACCAAGGATTTCTCCTTGATCTTAAGTCCAAGTCGTTTGATTTTGGTTTCATTGGATTTCTTATTTCTTGTTTAATTCATAATGTTTCATTATCATTACACCCTTCAATTTGACGTTTGACCATCGATTGTTCATTTTTAATTCAAATTTGGGCGTTGACTTGCGGGGGCAATTACTCTTAAAAGACAAGGTTAAATTTGACAATTTTCATCTCTTTGGAATCCTCTGATCGTAAGCTTTCTATTTATATGTGAATATCTTGATTAGAATATCATTTGGTTAGTCAATTTGATGATTTAGACTGAAGTGTTCATTTCAAGATTTTTATGATCTTTGATTTTCAATAAATCTTAATAAATCCAATTCTTCTCTAAAAATCATGAATTCTATAACAAAATTGTCCATTTTCTGTATAGTTTCTAAATATATGATTGCAATATTTTATGCTCTTTTTATTCTCTGATTTTACAGAAAGTCAACGTATGGTCAACCTTAATGTTTTGACCTTGACTTTTGACTTTTGTTCATCAAATCATTTTCTTAATTCTTAAAATATCTTCTCTCATATATTTATATCATTTCCATTAATTATCTATCACATTTATTTCTTAAAATCTCTATTTAAACCTAAGTTTGACTAGGTCAACTTGGTGGCGTACGACTCCCATCGCCACCAAGGCACGACACCACAGCGGCGGAGGAGCCGACACCCATGCGCATCCAGCCCCCACGACAGGCTAAGACGAAGGAGGCTGAGTTCCGCTACACCGCTTGAGTACTTCGCCACGCCCCACTTTGAGCTCGCGCGTGTGGATCTATCTTCTTTTATCATCTTGAACTTTAGCGGCCTGTATGTGTTTTTTCGGGCCCTCTTTTATCTCCATCTCCCCTCTTTTGTGGACCTTTATTATTATTATGATTATGTTAGTGATAACATGCATTTATAACTTAATTTGTTATCCTAATTAACTCATATTCATGCTTATTTTATGTGAATATGATGCATGTTATCCTAATTTTCATGAATTTTCTCCATTGGTGTGCCATTACACTAAAGTTCATATTTATGCATAAATTAGGGATAATTATATGCTTGATTGATGATTAATCTTTTTGCAAGCTTAAATTAATAGGAATTAAGTTCTTTCCCTGATTTATTTTGACTTTAGTAAATGATTTTAAAGGTTAATTCTAAGAAGAGAAGTATTGGATGATTAAAAGAGCTTAATGAATGCTTTTAGGTTATTTTTAATTCATCCTATATTCTTCTTTTAAAATTATTATTTTTTATGGAATAATATTTAAAATAAAAAAAATTGTGATAGAATGGAGAAAGTTTGAGATTAAAAGGAGTTGTATTTTAAGAATTATGAATTTGTGGACATTTTAGATTTTTATGGATTTTAATTTGAATTTTTTATTGAATTTACGCCTTAATTAAAATCGCAAAAAGGGGTTGTTTTTCCGCAGAATCCGCGAATGATGTGGCACGCGCAAGCTGACGTGCCACGTCGGACCAGCGCGTGGATGCGACGCGGCACTGAGGCCACGTGGTAGGGCCGCACGTGGCCCACGCGAGGCGCAGGTGGCGCGGAAACGTGGCAGGAGGCCACGCAGGTCCACGCAGATGCTCGTGAGGGGCGCCACATGGCAGAGTGGGGGCTGGCATTTGGAGGGCCCACGGGTTAGTGGGCCCTGGTTAGAAGTTTGGGGCGGTAACACAAATGCTTTACCGCGCCCAAGGTTTTATACTCACCATTTTCTTTTCTTTATTCCGTGTGGGACTATGTTCCCACGGAATCTCTCTTTTGCAGGCGACGTGGCGGCACCCCGAGCGTCAGATCCGATCACGAAGCGTCGATCACGTGGACTCAAGTCCACGCGATCGCAATCAAAACACGTGCGTCAAAGAAGCTTTAAGTAAGGTAGATGAACGGCTTACATTACGACATGTGGGATCACGAGGAGCTCTCGATCTTCATCAAATCAAATGCATTAAATGAAGCGGATGATCGCGATCAAATGGCCAAGATTAAACCCGATGGAAGATCATCAGGGGAGGACATGTGGACACATCTAGACTCACCTCGATGCGGCGATGGCAATCCGACGATGTAAAAGCAATGATCGTGCGATCAAAGCTCACGATCACGAGATTGTGGTGTAGAATCGTGGGATCGTAGCTGTCGATCGCGAGATTGTGGTGTAGAATCGTGAGATCGTAGCTCATGATCGCGAGATCGTGGCTTACGATCGCAAAATCGTGGGAGATGCGTGGACTCTTCGATCTTCATCAGACGGCCCTCAATTTGAGTGAATGTGAAGCGCGTCGTGGGCCACGATTTCGAAGGCTTCGCTTGATCAGACGGTGATGATTTCATCATGGAACTGATGACTGAGAGTTTCAAGCAAAAATCCTCTTTAAAAACCGATGTATTCCTTCTTATTTCTTAACAATTGATTGAATCGTGAAGGAATTAAGTAATTATAAAGAAAGATCTTGAGTTCTTCGTGATCCCCCACCTTTAGACTCGATTTCAATCAAAATCGGAGCGGGATTGATCAAGAATTCCATCGGATTTCATCAAATTTTCCCCTTGAACGCCAAACATCTGCGAGGAAGAAATCAAGGCAAATCCGCTGCAATCCGAGTGAATTGAAGCCCCTTTCTTACGGAAATCAGGTTAATAGTGAGATTTGACCAATTATCAGGTGGTAATTTGAGTTTTAATTAGGTTTAGATCTTTAATTTTGCATTTTAGTTCTTAGTATTCTTCAATTTTGCCCAATTTCAGGCTGAAATTTTGCTGATTTTGAAAAATTATATCTCTCTGATTATAATTCCAAATAATCTAATTTTGCTTTCATTGGATTCCTTATTTCATCAGCTTTTCGTAGATAGCAAATTCGTCAAATTCTGAGTTCATTTGACCCCACAATTTAACGTTTGACCAAGCACTGTTCATTTTCAATCAGAATTTGAACGTCGACTTCCGGGGTCAATTACTTTCAAAATACAAATTGCAATTCGATCATTTTAGTCTCTTTAGAATCCTCTAGTTCTTATATTTCTATTGATATATAAATTTCAAGAATTGGATATCATTTGGCTGGTCAATTTAAAGATTTTATGTGAAGTGTTTATTTAGGGAATTTTGTAATCTTTGATTTTCAATAATTCATAGTAAATCCATTTATTATCGAAAAATCACAAATTCTATATCAATAAATTCTATTTTCTCCCTAGTTTCCAAATATATAACTTTCGTAATCTTCTGACATCTTCTGGTTCTCTAATTTTACAGAACTTTTGCTGATGGTCAAAGTCAACGCTTTGACTCTGACTTTTGAGTTTTCTCTGTCAAATCCGAGATCTTAAATCTGAAAATTTCTTATTTAGTATATTTATATCATTTATATTCATAAAATCTGATTTCCACGTCTTAAAATCATGAATTAAACCTAATTTTGACCAAGTCAACTGTGCAATTAAAGTCAACCTTGTTCTCTGTGGATCGACCCGATACTTACACTTTACTTGATTTTCTATCTTTATCTTTGTGAGTTCAAATTTATAAATTGTGTTTGACCAACGTTTGTGTGTTTTAACGACCGTACAGAACGCTTCGTTAGTTAGGCTTTCGGGTCATGGGCCTCAAGTGGACCCTTTCCCCTCTCGGCCCATCTTGGGCTCTATAAGAGGGGAAGGGACCTCCACACAAACCCTAGCCGTCATTTGAAGAAAGAAAGTAGTGAAATCCCTCTCAAGTGGCTGCTCAAAGAAGATCGAGGAAGGAGACGTATTGTCAACTCCACCGCTGTCACCGCCGCCGCAAGATCACATGCCCATGATGCGCCCGCCGCCGACGCCACCGCCTCCCCTTGCCCCGATCCCACATATGCCGCCGCTAATACCGCCGCAGCCGAGCGCTCCTATGCCGCCGCCGCGCCCTGCTCCCTCTCTAGATCCCCTCTCTTGCTTCCTCTCCGATTCCCCTCCTGCTCCCTAATAACATGCTAATTAGACATAATAATACATTATTATAATGCATATTAAGGTATAAAAGATTTCATTCCTATGCATGTTATCATATTTATGAGTATTGATCCATCATTCTATGTAAAAGTCATTATAATATCAAAATACTTTAATTTACAGTTAATTATGATGAATTAAATATAAATAAATTTATAACTCATCTTTAATTGAGATTATAAGTAGTTTTTAAAGTTAAATAATGAGAGAAATTGATTTTTATAAATATTCATTTAATTTTCTAAAGTTAAAATCTTAAGAAATGAATGTACTTTTGAAATAGAAATTAAATCTCTTGTTATTTATTAAATTTAACTTTTTAGAATGATAGATATTTAAATTTATGATCAAATGAGAGAAATTTTGATTAATTTGGAGTTCTATTTTGAAAGTTATGAATTTTCTAATTTTTAGGGATTTTTCTAGATTTTTTTCTGAATTTTTCTGACTTTATAATGAATTTCTAAGGATTTTCTGGAATTAAAAATCAAATTTTCTAATTAAAATTTTATTTTTCAGATTATTCTAAAGTGCGCAGGTGACGTGGCGCTATCTGGAGCGTCAGATCGATCGCGATTGATGATCAAAAGTGCGATGCGACGTGGAGTATCTTGGGACGTCCGATCGTGCGTGAAATCTTAACTGTTGATCTTCACTTAAGTGAAGGGGGTACGTGGCGAAACAGGGTTCATCGGATCACATTTTAATCTCAACTATTGATCAAGAGGAGTTATAATGGTCGAGATTAAATCGACGGAAAATGCATCCGATGCGTGTGATCGCGATCCAACGACGTGTTTTTTTATGGCATTTTATAATGCATGCGACATGGCCTCATCTCGATGCGTGTGATCGCGATCCAACGACATGTGTTTTTTATGCATTTTATAATACAATTGCTATGACTTAATGGTAAAGATTCGCATTGATGCGTTTCATCCGAGCCGTTGATGCGTTTCAACAGACGGTTATGCCCAAATTGCCTATAAATTGAAATGTTCTTCGAGATTGTAAATCATTCGAGAGCAATTCGAGTAAATCGAACTATTTAGACACCAAATCTCTTCAATCTCTTGATCCTGATCGCTTCTCGACTCATTTTCACGTCGGAGTGCTTAAGATCAAGATTTCGACGATCAACGAGGAAGAAATCGACGCTTGAACTCCACGAATTAGATTTTTGGATTTTGATGTATAGCCTTGATTTCGGCGATTAATTGGATCAATTCGATCGTAATTGTGGGTTAGGGATCATGTTTTATCCTAATCTATCGTCATTTAGTGTTTAATTTTGATTTAGAATCGTTATGTAAGTGAATTTCATTTTTAATTTGGCTAATTTCGCGATTTTGTGTTTTGGAAAAATCACCTCTCTTCAATCTTTAATTTCTCCGTGAAATCAAAGTCAAATTCATTGATTTTTGATTCTATGGATTCGTCTTCAAGTCCTCTTTCATAAAATATTATTTCCCCAATTCCTATCATCGATTCATTGTACGATTTGATCAACTTCGAAGAAAACATAAAAATTTTTGCTAATTCCCGATGGATTCTACCCATATCTGCCATTATACCCCTCAATTTGAATTAATTTCATAAAATTAGTAAGTCTGGTTTTATTTTTGACTCGTGACCATGTGTTTTCAATGACCTCTCTCGAGCCCCTTGATAACACATAAATTTACGACCTTTAATTCTGAATTTTTCATATACATTGGGCTTAAAATGAATATATTTATGTGTTATTATAATTAAAATTGCTTAATTTGGCTTTATTATAATTTTATGGTATTTCCTGAACTTTATAATATTTGGATATCTCTCTTAGATTACAAATGAGCAATGAAATGAATTTTTATAGCAAAATATATTTTTTTGTTTGGATTTATAAGTGATTTAAATGAATTTTCATGGCTTATTTCCAATTAAACTAATGATTCTTGCATAATTATGGGCGTCAGGGGCATATCTACAAATCTCAATTTTGAAAGGTAAGTCAGATAGACGCTACCAAATCGCGACACGTGTCGCAATGCAGTAACAGACGTTGTTAGAGTGATTTTCTCTTGATTTTATTTTTTATTATTATTATAATCATCACGGTTTTTTTGTCATTTACTTACCGTGCAGATGACGTGGTGAGTAGCCGTAATAGTTGAATTTAAGGGAGAACAGGAGAGCAACGTGGCGCTCTCTCATTCGTTCGATTAGCCTTGCGGTTCTTGTCGTTTAGCCCTGCATTTTGTCGTTTTCTCTTTTATTTTTACTTAGGCGCGTTGTCGTTTTCTTGCTTTCGTTTCATCGTTTTATTCATTTAGTTTCTTTTGTCGTTTTGTCGAATCAATTTCGTCATTTTCTTTTTATTTCGTTTTGTCGTTTTCTTTTCCGCCGTCATTTTTGACGGTAATGAGGAATGAGAGAGCGACGTGTCGCTCCCTCATTCGCCGTAAAATAGAATCGCGATCTCTCGCCTGAAATTTTGTATTAAAATATTAAATCGACTTTTACTTACCTGCATGGGCGAGGCGCGCCATCATCTTTGACCGTGAAGTTTGAATAAGAGAGCGACGTGGCGTCATCTTATTCGCGCTAAATAAGGAATCTTCGGCGAAAGTGAATCGCCGCAGATTCCTTCACTTACCTTTTTTGTGATTTAGTTAAGAATTAATTACCTTTCAAGTGACATGGCGGAAATCCGAGGGCCGGCGTGTTGATGACATGGCGCGATCACGGACGCCCACTGATTTAGGGCTGTTGACGCAAGCAAGCACCGAATGAACGGCCAGAAATAATCGGGGAATAAACGTTGATATCTCCTAATCTGACCGTCCGATTGGGCTGAAATTTTGATGACGCGCTCATCTCATCGTGCTCTTCCCATCTATAAGGTTGAGATTTCTGTCGGACTTCCAACACTCTCGAAAATCAATCTCGACCGTCGGATTGGGAGGAAGCCCTAACTCCTAAAAGTTCTCCTCCTCCACTCCGAGTTCTCTTGTCGTTTGGCTCTCTCTTGACACAGGGTCACCAGCTGGAAAGGGGGAGAAGCTTAGGCCCAAGCTAGGCATCATCGGATGCTTGAGTTTGTTCTTGAGAAGGAGAACAAGAGGAGATCGCCGTCGTAGCGAATCAAGCACCACCCGGCCTAGGATTGGCATCAACACCCGGCCTAAGATTCTGAGGAGGGATTCTCTTGTAAGCCTTTTCCATGGATAATGTAGGACCTTTTCTTCTATTTTAATTGTAGGTTATTGCATTTTCTTCACAAATCATACCTAGACCATATCATCTATCTCCATACGATTTCACCTCTCTTATCTCCTCCTCATTTCTCTTTTCTCACCTTCAATCAATATCCACCCTTCCAATTCTAATATCTTTTCCTCTAATTAGTACTACAGAAATATAATCTCACCAATTACATCCATTACCTCTATACAATTAACCTTCTAACTTCTAATATCCTCCACTATAGGAATTCATCCCTTCTTCTACTTTCGTCTCAACCCTCATTACCTAGATTCCTTGAGGATCGACCCTTGCTTACTACTGTCATAAGTGAGGAATTATAAATGTATTGCATGAATTAGAACACACAAAAACGATACAATCAACTGAGTTTTAGTTCATCACCCCTCTCCTACTCACTCTTCCACCCGTCTCCCCCGAGCTCTCCGTCCTCCCCTTCCGTCCGTGATCTCGCTCACCCTCCTCTCGGACTCCCAAATCTCCCTCGTCCCGCTGACCTCACCTTTCCTGCCCATTCCCGTCACTCACACTACACCTACCCTTGACCTCGCCATCCCCTGCTCGATGCCCCTATCTCCCCCTCTCGTTGGACCGTGCCTTCGCATTTCTATCGCTCGAATTTTCTTCCTATCCGTCGATCTTCACCAACCCTCTTGACGCCCCGTTCCCCACTTATCTTGACCTTGTCCGCCTGCATCACGTGGCCCGAACCTCCCTCCTTCCATGGCGTTGCCATTTCCCTCTCCACTGCCCAAATCTTCCTCTTCCCGTACTTATCATTCCTGATTCCATTGCCCCGCGATTCCCCACCTGAAAATCCCACCTCCCCATCCTGTCAACCAATCATCCTCCATATTCCCCGTCCCCCTTCCCGCAACTGCCCCATGCATTTAGTCGGTATCGTAATCCTTGATCGGAATTCACTCGCGTCCACACCATCCCTGGCCTCGCTCGCGCTCCCTTGCGAACTACCTCGTGCCGCTGTAGCATTTCACAGGTCGCGCACTGATGCCATAGATTAGAATTCCCCGGGCCGCTTTGAGTCCCACCCGTGCGCTCCATCACCTCGTCCCACGCCACCGTGCAGCGTACCCTCCCCCCTATATGCTTCGCACATCCTACACACCCTGTGCACCCTGCGCACCCTGTGCACACATCTAGCTCTCCCTGTGTGCGCGCCCCGCATTCCCCGTGGATGCATGACACGTGCCCCCTATGTGCGCGCACCGTGTACGCCTACAAGCGCGCCTCGTGCATTCGGTGCACCCCTCGTCCGCCCATTCTATCAGCAGCCTCGTAGCGTTCTACCGGCGGCCCTGCTGACTGATAATACGCTATTTATACATGAATTTACATGATTATTAATTCAATTAAAGGCATTAATCATTCCAAATATATGTATGTTATCATATTTTAGGTATATTTCTATCATTTTGTATCATTTCATGTTATGATATAAAAATACATCAATTTATGGATTATTATATATAATTAAAACATTATGATGTTTAATCCTAATTATATTTAAGATCATAATCATGTTTTAATGATAAAAATATAAGAGAAAAGATCTTTATTAACATTAATTTATTTTTATAAATTTATTTTATAAAATGCATGAATGTATTAATTTAAGGGTTAACATCATATAGTGGCACGACCTTTAGGGTAATCATCAAATACTGCCACGACCTTTTTCCAGGCTCAAATACTAGCACGACCTTTTTTGGTGGCTTAGATACTGGCACCACCTCAGCATTCCCGCTGAGGTGACATTTTTTATTCTTTCCTCCCCCACCTTGCTGCCACCTGGTCCTCCTTATTCTCTCTCTCTCTTCATCTCACGCGGTCCTCCTTTCCCTCTCATCATTCTCTCTCTCTCTGGCCGGTGGACAAGATCACCGGATCAGTAGAAATCCCTCAGAGGAGCGGTCAACGAAGACGACGATAAGGCTCAAGATAGATTTTCGGATTCTGGATTAAGGCTCAAGAGGAGAGAAAGGTCGCGATGACGACGACGATATCCTATGGAGGAGATAGTGAGCTCCATCGTCGAACGGAGGTGGCTTGTTTGATTTCTAATTTGACACGTGGGGGACGCACTCGGTGTAGTTTCATCATTCCTGCATGCCGCCCACGCCGTCAGATCAGAGCTGGCCAAATCTCGCGTGCTGTCCTGTCGGTGCCGCGGCCATAAAATTTCTATGAACTTTAAAAGACGCCCTCCGATTCCGGCGGCGTTATCGGCGGTATTATCAGCGGCGGAGACATATCCTGGCGGTAGCAGCAAGACGGATCCCCGGTTGCTTCCTCCATCACCGAGTTGTCACACGAAAGTTTCGGTCTTCGTCCACTCGAGATAGAAGAGAGAAAGAAGAGACGGGCCCGCTTTCTCCCTCTTCGATTCTCTATCTTCTTCCTCATTTGCGGCTCTAGGGTTCTTTCCTTCTCTAGAGATGCTAGGCAATTCGCTGCGACCCTGGATTCGATCATCTCTCTTTGCGGCCATCCTGATCTCCACTGGCCTGGTCTGCTACTCCGCGGTTTCATCCTGGAAATACCGCTAGGCATGGTCATCGCGGAGAACCCAATCGATTCGGCAACGGCCCCACTGTCCTCCACGCCCATGACGGCCACCAGTCCGACGAACGTTTCCAACATTCTCTTCGGCATCGACGGTTCTGCCAGAACATGGCACAGCCGCCGCGGATATAGTGAGCTCTGGTGGCGCCCCGGCGTGACTCGTGGGTTCCTCTGGCTCTATGAGGATCCCCTTGGCGGTGCCGCCTCTTGGTCATTGACGTGCCCCCCTATCTCGTCTCTTCCAATGCTTCCCGCTTTGGAGACTACGCGCTGGCGGCGCGTATCGGGAACATCGTGGTGGAGACGTACTTCAAACTCATCCTCTCCGGAAAGGAGCTTGGAGTCCGGTGGCTGGCTACGGTACGCAGGAAATCGATCGCGTGAGATGAAGAGAGAGAGAGAATGAAGAAAGAGGAAGAGAATGAAGAGAGAGAGAGAGAGAGAATAAGGAGGACCAGGTGGCAGCCAGGTGGGGGAGGAAAGAATAAAAAATGCCACCTCAGCGGGAATGCTGAGGTGGTGCCAGTATCTGAGCCTTGAAAAAGGTCGTGCCAGTATTTGAGCCTGGAAAAAGGTCGTGTTAGTATTTGATATTTACCCTAAAGGTCATGCCACTATATGATGTTAACCCTTAATTTAATTCATATTTACTCTCTTATTATTTTAATATTTTGACTTTTTATAATGATAGATTATTCAATTTCTGATCCAAGAAAACAAATTTGAATTAATTTGGAGTTGTATTTCAAAAGTTATGATTTTTAAAATTTTAAGGAATTTTCTAGAATTTTTCTGAATTTAATTAAGTTTATTTTCTATTTTTTATTTAATTTAAAACATTAAAAAATAGAAAAAAGGTGCATATTTCGTTCGAGCACATGTGGATGAGACGTGGCACGTAAAGCCATGTGGCTGAGCCACGCGGACCTAGCGAGTGCCTGCATGGCACTGAGGACGCGTGGCGTGACGTGAAGCGTTAGATCAACATCACGTGGAACATCGTGCGTAGATGCGGTGGACACGAGGTCCACCTGATCAAGGATCAAACACGTGCGTTAAATGGAGTTTAAGTGAATTCATCTCAGCCGTTAATCTCGCGAGTTATAACGGCTGCGATTACTCGCGATAGGTGGACTCTTCAACATATCGCGATCGTTGGATTAAGATCCAACGGATGATCAAGTGACGCGACGTTTCAAATTAAAACACGTGGATTCACCTCAGCCCTTCATCGGCGATCGAACGATTTGGACTTAATCGTGATGATTTGATCAACAGACGCTTCATCGCGATCGTTGATCGCGATGTAGTTCTTCATCGGATGGTCGCGCCCAAATCTGCCCATTAAATAACGTGTTCTTTGCGACGGAAAGACTCTCCCTTGAATCTTCGAGAAATTTGAATTGTCCAAACACCAATTTGCTAGAGCGATAGTTTTGATATAGTTAATACCTTGAATTGCCATCATTATATGTTATGATTAATTTTAAGCACTGTTCTTTTATATTTTTATGTCACCCTCTTATCGAGACTAATGTTTGATTTCAAGAACAACAACGATAATAATTCATTTTATGCATTGTGATTTCATATTGTCTGTCGTCTTATTATTGAGACTAATGTGTACTGATTTCAGGAAAAGCAACGACAGCAAGGTTGCATCTAATATTAACCATATGGTATTAACGCATATGAGACTAATGTGTATTTGGAGATATTGTTTTTGGGATTAATTCTGCCTATTTAATGAGTACATTTCAATACCCATATCAATAGTGTAATATACTGCAAAAGGCTAAGAGCATGAAAGGTATCGTTGTAATTTTACATTGTCTCATCGGGTATGGTATTAAAGGGTTCTAGGGTTTGTGGCGGGCGCTGCGGAAAATTTGTGCGAAAGAGAAGGGTCAACGTGAAAGCGATTTGAGAAGTGTTGGCTTGCGATCGTGAAAAACAACGAACCAGCCGCTCCTACTCTCTGTCTTCATGGCGGCAGCCAAGAACATCTTCTGCAGCCTTTCGTTCTGACGCCGAGAAGAGTATTCAGAAGCTCCTTGTTTTGTTTCTCTTTCAATCCATCAATTACTCCGTTGGTTTTTACCGTCTACTCGATTGATTCAAGATTTCGGCGATTAATCCCTCTCTCGTAACTTCAAATCGTATTTTCCCTCTTTCATCGATCACTGTTCTAGTGATATCCTCTAATCATTCGGGTCTACAATCTATTGATCTATAATTTTCTCTTTCTCTTCTAATTTTCAAGCATCCACGGTAATTTATTTAAGTTACGTATTGTGTCCAGTCAATCGCAGATACGTTCCCGTTTGCAAATCAAGTTTGTGTTAGTTATCTAAATTAGTTTTCATTGCACACATTGGGAAAACTATCATCGTTTGACTTGAACAGTTGTTGTGGATTTGATCTATTAACTGTTTCTTGTTCATTTAATTTCAGTAGACTAAATTAGTTGGCTTTATATCATACTGTGATAACAATATCCTCTTTAGTTAAATAACAATATCTCTTAAGTTTACTTGTGATAGCAGATTATGAAATTGTGATTTCAGTTTTAATTCTGCACAATTATTACCTCTTTACATTCCTTGGAATTGTGTGCTGAGTAATTTTGAAGTCCTTTTAACAGCAGTTAGTTATACACAATTCCTAGAGCAAACAGTAGGGTAAGTCGAATCTTATTTACGCAATCCCATTATTAAATCTATCTCTTAAATTTACTGCAATATATTGTAGTGTGAAGTTGACAGTAATTTAATCAGTTTATGCAAGTTAACAGATTCAAGTAAGTACTAAATATATTCGGTCACATTATTTAATTAATTTATATCTTGAATTAATTGCATCTTCTCTCACTATGGAGTTGGCAGTGACTTAATCAGTCTAAGCAGGTTGACAGGTTCAAGTAAGTACTTAATACATTTGGTCAGACATTTTTAGTTAATTTATCTCTTAATTTAATTGCATCATTTCTCACTATGGACTTGTAGTGATTTATTCAGTTAAATTTCGTTTCAGTATTTATTACATTTCATTTGATTACATTCACCTACTGGTAGTTAAGGGAATTGATTGACTTATCTTAAGGAGTAAGATCTGAGAAGAAAGTTAATTTTACAACAGAAGTCAATTTTGAGTTAATAGAGGTCAGGAAGTCCAATCTTTAGAAGAAAGTCAACAGAAGTCAACTCTGAGAGCTAGAGTCAACATAAGTCAACTCTGAGAGCTAGAGTCAATAGAAGTCAACTCTGTGAGCTAGAATCAACAGAAGTCAACTCTGAGAGCTAGAGTCCACAAAAGTCAACTCTGTGAGCTAGAATCAACAGAAGTCAACTCTGAGAGCTAGAGTCAACAAAAAGTGAACTCTAGGTCAAAAGTCAACCCAGAGTCAACCAAAGTCATGAAAAAGTCAACTTTAGCAGAAAAAGTCAACCTTAGGTCAAAAGTCAACCCAGAGTCAACTAAAGTCAGAAAAAGTCAACTTTAGCAGAAAGTCAACCGTAGGTCAAAAGTCAACCCAGAGTCAGCAGAAGTCAAAAAAACCCACTTACTTAATTAGTAGTAGTTACATTCACACATACGCAGAGGACATGAGCATCTCATTCATTGAGACGAGAGGAGTCTATACGTGGGGAGCGGGAAGACCGAGTGAAGCCGGAAGACGAGGTCTCAACTTACTGGTAGTCGGCGGCATTGGCAGAAGAGGCACGACAGGGCGTGAAGGGACGAGCGATCGCGTGGAGATCGGCCTGAGGGAGTCAAGGCGTCCAGGAGCCGAGGAGGTCGAGCTCTAGTGGGTAGTGCCGTAGGGACAGGTAAAGGTGAGTGTTAGGTTTGCCGTAGGGGGCAAATCTAAAACCTTGTATCTGAACATTGTCCTTCACCCTTTGAGTGGTGAGAGGATTAGGTTTTATTTGGTGAGGAGGAGGCTCCGAGTCTATAGTACTCGGGACTGGATTAAGGGACAGTAGGTCCCCCAACCAGTATAATAATATTCGGTGCAATAGAGAGGACAAGAAGTGAGTGACTAAGTCAACGAATCTAAGTAGAAGAAGAAAAGTTAGATAACTTTTTTAAAAAATACACATAACCTAATTCAACCCCTCTTCTTAGGTTAAACAACCACCCTAAAGGGACTTTCACAATTCAAGTGCCAATTTGATTTCTTCATGTTCTTGACTCGTTTTCTCGTCCAAGGAGTGCGTGAAATCAGAATTTGATCAAAAGATTTAGGAGAAATCATATCTTGAACTTCAATTTTGTCTTTGAAAATGCGGAATAAAAAGCCATGCATCCGATGATTAATTGGATCATTTCGAAGGCTACTTTGGGATAGATTGCGTATTTTCATCTTATCTTTCATCATTTAGTGTTAATTTTACATTTTGGATCGTACATTAAGTTTAATTTCATTTTAATTTTGGTTTTAAATCAATTTCGCGATACGAATTTTCTCCTAACTTCAAACTTTGATTACTCAGCGAATTCTCATCCAAATCACTCGATGTTTAATTCCGTGGATTTGCAATTGAGTTATCTTTCTTAATATCATAAATTTCCCAATTTCTAATATCAATTCGTCGTCCGATTTGATTGAATTTCAAAGATATCTCTCAAAATTCTCTAATTCTCTGTGGATTCGAACCTTGTTTACCATTATATTCTTTAATTAAATTAATTAATCATAAATTGATATGTTTAGGACTTTGTTTTGACACTATATCGTGTGTATTCAACAACCATACGAATTAGTCTCGTCACATGGCGCCGCTGCCGGGGAATTAAGGCGTATTTTTGAGAAAAATCATCAATTTTGACTCTGTCAATTCTGATTTTTCTTGTGCGAGAGGAACACGAGAGAGAGAGAAAAACTGGCTAGGGTTTGTGTATTTTTGATGGATACATGCACGCACAGATATATAGGAGAGAGATAGAGAGGAGAGAGAAAGTGGGCTTCAAGGCCCAATAGGAGAGAGGAGATGATGGGCTTTAACACTCCCCCTCAAGCTGAAGCGTGGAGGTCAAACATGCCCAGCTTGGATCCGATGGTATCATATGCAGGGCCTGGTAGGGCCTTAATAAAGATGTCTGCCAACTGATGTGCGGAAGCGACGTGTGGGGTACAGATGGTACCGTTAACGACGTACTGTCGTATGAAGTGGCAGTCGATATCAATATGCTTCGTCCTCATATGGAACGTCACATTATTGGCGATAAAGGTAGCAGCCATGTTATCGCAGTACATCTGCATAGGCCCTTCTGGCGGGAAGCCAAGCTCGGTGAGAAGAGAGCGTAGCCACATCATTTCTACCGTGGTATCCGCCATGGCTCGATACTCGGCTTCGGCACTAGAGCGGGACACGATAGACTGCTTCTGAGAGCGCCATGTGACCAGGTTACCTCCAACATAGGTGGCATATCCACCATGTGACTTCCGATCCTCCTTGTCACCAGCGAACCTAGAGTCAGAGTAGGCCTCAATGTGTAGATGACCTTGTCGCCGATACAAGAGGCCCTTCACCGGAGCTCTCTTAAGGTACGCGGAGCACGATAGACACCCTCCAGATGGATAGTGCGAGGAGCCTGCATAAACTGACTCAAGACACTAACCGCATAGGAGATGTCTGGGCGAGTCACGGTGAGGAAGATCAATTTCCCCACAAGTCGGCGGTAGAGGCCTGCATCCTCGAGAACTACGGTAGCATTGTCCCACCAGTCCACATTCTGCTCCATGGGTGAGGAGGCCGGCTTGCACCCCAGCATCCCTGTCTCCTCCAGTAGATCAAGCGCGTACTTCCGCTGACAAATGGACATCTGCCCCTGACGGTAAGCAATCTCAAGTCCAAGAAAGTACCTGGGGGGAGACAAATCTCGTGTCACAAAGTGTTGAGCCAGATAAGCCTTGGTCGCAGCCACCTCGGCGTCGTCACTACCAGTGATGATGATGTCATCCACATACACAGCCAGGATAACACATCCATGCGGGGTGCGTTTCCGCATGACAGTCGGATCGGATACAGTAGAGACGAAGCCATACGAGAAGAGCAGCTGCGAGAACTTGTGGAACCACGCACGCGGGCTTTGCTTCAGCCCATAGATAGCCTTCTTGAGGAGACACACCTCAGAAGACTCCCCCTGAGCAACGTACCCAGGCGGTTGCTCCATGAATACCTTCTCATCGAGGTCTCCGTAAAGGAAGGCGTTGGACACGTCCAGCTGATGAAGCGGCCGGGGACTGATCCCGGAGCGATGGAGAAGAGGACACGGATGGAGCTGAGGCGCGCCACAGGCGAGAATGTCTCATGATAGTCAAGACCATAGGCTTGAGAAAAGCCACGGGCCACGAGACGCGCCTTTGTAGCGGCGATGGAGCCATCAGGATTGTACTTGAGGGAGTACACCCACTTGTAGGAGACAACATTGGCATCAATAGGCCGAGGAACCAGCGTCCGGGTCTCCGCTCGGATGAAGGCCGCATACTCCACATCCATCGCCTCTTTCCACGCCGGTACACGCAACGCCTCAATATATGACTTGGGAATTGACTCGGTTAGAACGGCAAGGGCAAAGGAGCTGATAGGAAGGAGAAACGCGGGCAGGAGAGACATGATGGGCGATAGGGTATTGCGTGCACTGGCGAGTGCCCTTGCGAAGGGCAATGGGAAGGTCAAGGTCAGATACGGGAGGCGGTGGGGAAGGTGGTGGTGACAATGTAGCCGGAACAGTGGATAGCGGCGAGGAGGGAGGTTCCGGCTCAGAGGATGGATCAAACTGGAGGGATGCCGAAGAGGGTGACGCCTCAGGCAAGGGAATCGGGACAGTCATAGGGAGGTCGGTAACAGTGGTAGTAGATACCGAAGGAAGGAGGGATGGGGAGGAGAGATCCTCACCAGACTGAGTAGAGGTAAAGTAGGGAACGTCCTCATGGAAGGTCACATCTGCCGAAGTAACGTACTGGCGCCGATCGGGGAAGTACACATGGTAGCCCTTTTGAGTCCGAGAGTAACCGACGAACACACCCTTTTGTGCACGAGGAGCCAGCTTGGAGAGGTCGGGGGTGTGATCCTGGACAAAGGCAGTGCAGCCGAACACTCGAGGTGGTAGAGAGAAGATATCAGCAGCAGGAGTCAATCGCTGAAGGGGAATAGCACCTCCAAGAGCGGCAGATGGAAGACGGTTCACCAGGTATGTAGCAGTCAGAACATCTTCGCACTAGAGATACTGAGGTACCCTCATAGCAAGTAGCAGTGTGCGTACCATGTCCAGGAGGTGTCGATGCTTCCGCTCTGCTACCCCGTTCTGCTGCGAGGTATATGGGCAGGTAGTCTGATGAACTATGCCATGAGCTAGACAGAGTTCCTCAATCGCCTTCTGAGTGAACTCAAGTGCATTATCCGTGCGGAGGACTTTGACCATCGTCTCGTACTGGGTAATAATCTCAAGTAGAAAGTGCTGAATGCGAGAAAGTAGCTCCTTTCGACTCTTCAGGATATATGTCCAACTCGCCCGGGTGTAGTCATCGACGAACACCATGTAGTACTTTCCTCCTGTAGGAGATGGATGCGGGGCCGGACCCCAAACGTCACAGTGAACCAAGTCAAATGGGCGATGGGTAGGTGGACCAGTGCGCGATGGATACGACGATCTATGGTGCTTCCCTAGTTCACAAGACTCACAATGAAACTCAGATAAGTTTAACCAAGGTAGAGTTTCTTTAAGTTTGACAAAACTAGGGTGCCCCAATCGACAATGCCACAAAAGAGAGTCATGAAGGGAACTAGAGGAAGCAAAGAGTGCAAAAAGGGCTTGAAGTCCCGTGGATGGAGAGTCAGCCACTAGCTCGTAGATGCCTCATTCGTTCTCATGGCCCAGTCCAATCCTCCGGCCCGTGTCGAGATCCTGGAAGACGCAGTGATGAGGAAAGAAAAACACACCACAGTGAAGGGCTTTAGTGATCGCACTGATGGACAGCAGATTCGCAGGGAATCCAGGAATATACAAGACGTTCTGTAGAGGAAGGGAAGAGGTGGCACGAGACTGGCCAGAGCCAAGGACAGGACATGAATGACCGTCAGCAATACGGACGTCAGGAATGGAGATTTCAGGCCGATAAGAAGTGAGGACAGAGGGAAAACCAGTCATATGGGAAGATGCCCCCGAGTCAATAACCCAAGAAGTCATATGAGGAGTTGAGATAGACGGTGTACCTGGAGAAGATCCCCGTCCTCCCGCATATGACACCAAGCTGCTCGTCAGTGCCATAAGACTGGCTGATGGTACCGCGGTCGGACAAAGTGAGGAGGCCCGTGATGCCTGAATGTAGGCCAGCTCCGAGGGAGATAGTGCGAGGCTGACCGTTCCCGACGCCGAGAGAGTAGTCAAGGATGATCCGTCCGCCGTGGACATAGTTGATGATGTCTTGCCTCCAGAGGCAGCCATGGCCCAAGCAGGCTTCCCGAACTCCTTCCAGCACTTCTTTGACGGGTGAGTCATCTTCCCGCAGTACTTGCAGGGTGGATAGGAGGTCCGGGTCTTCCCGGAAGGTGTGCTCCGCCTGGGAGCCCCGCCTGATGCGATGAGTGCGGAAGTCTCGATGGGCTGCGAGGACTGGGAGGTGGGCAGGCTGTCCTGCACTCAAAGCGTGGCCGCAAAGATCTCCTCAGTGGGTAATACCCGGGATCCCCCAAGCACCTGTCCTCGGATCATGTCAGCCAACTCAGGACGTAACCCGCTGAGAAATGCTCCCGCTCGGAGCTCATCGCGGTACCGTCTAACTGTATCAAGATCCAAGACCAGTGGCTGATAGAGCTCGAGGTTAGTGAAGATGGCATCGATCGATCCATAGTAGCTCTGGAGAGTCCGGGTTCCCTGGCGACATGTAAATAGCTCCTCATATAGGCGAACTGTCCGGCTTATGTTGCTCTTGTTGGCATACATCGTCTCCAACTTGAGCCACAGGGTGCGGGCAGGACGGGTCATGCTGAGCGGCTCCATGATCTGAGTCGCTACACTAGAGATAAGCCAGGAACATACTGCGGACTCCAGTCTGCTCCATTCCAAGTACTCCGGGTCCGATTCCTTCGGCGAGGAATCAGTCAGATGATGCCGAAGACCATGGGCATTGAGGAACTCCAGGAAAGCGCCCCTCTGGGGCCCATAATTGGACCCGTCAAACGTGTATGCCGGCTTGGCCAGGGCACTCACGATAGAGTGCTTTCCGGATTGCCAGGGCAACCCCGTCTGCTGAGAGGGCTGAGTGACATCAATGGGCTGAGTGACATCAGAGGATGACGACACGGTGGTCGGCTCGGCCATGAGGAGATTAGCAGCTGTGAAGATGCAGAGTAGCGGAGGCAAGGCGACGGCGGTCGGCCAGACGGGAATGGCTAGACAAGGGAGCAGCAGCGGCGGCCAGACAAAGGCAGAGCAGCGGCGGCGTCAGAGGCGGATCGCAGGGAGGCAGATTGCCGGGGAGGCAGATCGGCGGCAGGGCGGCAGGGCGGCAGGGCGGCGTCGCAGGGCGGTGTCGGAGGGCGGCGTCGCAGGGGAGCGGATCGGCGGCGTCGGCAGGGCAGCTTCGCAGGCGGCGGCGCAGGGCAATGCGTCGCAGGGCAGCGCGGCGTCACAGGACAGGGCGGCGTCGCGGCGGCAGGGCAGCGTCACAACAGCAAGGTAGGGCAAACCCTAGATCTCTCTCTCCTAACCTCGCTCTGATACCATGTGCGAGAGGAACACGAGAGAGAGAGAGAGAAAAAGTGGCTAGGGTTTGTGTATTTTTGATGGATACATGCACCCATAGATATATAGGAGAGAGATAGAGAGGAGAGAGAAAGTGGGCTTCAAGGCCCAATAGGAGAGAGGAGATGATGGGCTTTAACATTTCTATTTATTTTCTAATATTAATTCAAAGTAAGCTACATTGAGCTATGGGAAGCAGAAATACATAGTTTAGATACTCAATTTCGATGAGATTAAGTGAATTGTTCCCCTCTACGGACGACGGACGATCATCACGTCAGGCTCGAATTGGGAGATCGTAACTCTCACGAATAGCAACAATCAGGTACGAATAATTTGTCATTGTTGAATAATTTTATAGTATCTCTTATTATATTAATATATTAGTGCATATTTATGAGACGAGAGTCTGATTGGAGAACGAGGAATAATCCTTTACACATAGACCTTTTTTAACGTTCCTCGCAATCGCTTTCCTCTTCCGCATCATCATCGACCTTAGATATGGCCCTGAATGATGAGGGAAATGTTAGGAGACGCCTTAGTGACTATGCTAGGCCTGTTCTTCAAAGACCTGTTACTCGTATTCATGCACCTCTAGCTAGAAATGTGAATTTTAGGATAGATTCGCATGTGATGAGTATGTTACCTATCTTCCATGGTAAACCTTCCAAGGATCCCTATAAACATGTCGACGAGCTTAGTCAAGTATGTGAGATCAATCAGATTCATAATGTGTTAGCAGATGTACTGAAGATGAAACTCTTTCCCACCACCCTTCAAGATAGAGCTAAGGATTGGTTTCTTAAGTTAGGAAAGGAATTCACTTCTTGGACTAAGATGGAGGAGGAATTTATTAGGAAATACTATTCCGTAGGAAAGACCACCTCTGTTAGGAAGGCGATGCGTGAGTTTACCCAAGGACCGAGTGAAACATTTCATGAAGCTTGGGAGAGACTTAGAGACCTCACTAGAGAGTGCCCTCACCATGGAGTGTCTAACCATAAGCTTACACAGATATTTTATGATGGGTTAGGCCCACAAGATAGATATCTTTTAGATGCATCTAGCGACGACACCTTCATGAGCAAATTTGAAGACAAAGCAATGGAATTGATCGAGACTGTGGCGGAAAATAGACACCACAACGCAGAAAAACCATTCGGAAGAGGTGCAACACCAAAGGGAGGATTAATCGACGCAAAGTCGGTAGAGACGGGCATGCTCTTAGAGAAGATCGACAAGATGGCGGAGGTTCAGAATCTTTTATTAGATTGGTTCCACATCCGCAACGGATCTGAAGGACTTGCACCCGTCACTTTACAAGAAGCGTCACCATGTACCCATTGCTCATGCCTCGACCATGTCGAGATGGATTGTCCTATCATGGCAATTCAAGGGCAGGGCATGTATAGACAAGGCCCATCGAGAGGGCAAAGTCAACAGGGACGACCAAATTATCAAGGTACATACCCCACTTATTTTAATAACCCTGTTTATAACAATCCTATGCAGCAGCAGTAAGGATTTAGGAGGAACACGGATTAGACATATCCCCCTCCATATAACACCGGTCAGCAACAAAACTCGCAACAGCAACCCTACGCGAATACAAGACAGCCGACGTATATCCCGCACAAGCGATCGTATAATCAAGCTCCACAACTGACCGCACCATCTGCAGATCTATTATGGGTGCGATCTCTCAGTTGATGGAGCAAATGAACAGGATGAACTCACGCGTGGACGAGATACAGGACTTCGTCAAGATGAACATCCCTACCTTGACTAATAATAAGAAGGGTAAGCAAGTTTCATTTTCTGACCAATTACCATTGTAGGCCACTATCAACCCGAGGAATCAAGGGTCCTCATCGATTCAAATGCATAATCTGAGTCATGTGCATGTTGACGAGGAGGCGATGGAGGCTGCATTAGCGATATCAAGCCTTAGGAGCAGCAAAGACTTACCTGATCCTTATAAAGATCATCCTTTACACAAGAGCTCGATAGATGATGAGACACCGACAGTCGTAGTAGAGCAAGATAGTAGTTCTGATGATGAGGAAGAACGGGTGCGAGCTGAGCCAAATCCAGACACATACAAACCACTCGTGCCTTACCCTCAAGCATTGAGCAAGCCTAAATCTAAGGCTAGTGAATTTGATGATCATTTATTAGAAGCCTTCCAAAAGGTGACCATTACCATCCCTTTAGTAGATGCAATTAGGCATATACTTTCTTATGCTAAATTTCTTAAAGGCATATGCACACCCCATAGAAGCCCCAGGAGGATCTAATTGAGTGAGAATATTAGTTCAATTATGATGAACTAATTGGAGGAATGACTTTTACTAGATCCTTTTTAGATACCAGAGCTAGTATCAATATCCTCCCTAAGGCAGTATTTGACCGTCATCATGTAGGGGAGTTGCAGCCTTTCCTTATATAATTATGTTTAGCGGATGGATAGGTAAGGAAGCCTCATGGCATAGTTGAAGATGTGATTGTTAGAATATAAGGATGCTATTTTCCGGTAGACTTCCTAGTTGTAGATGTGAAGATCACTAAGGAGCTTAGTCAAGCCCCAATTATCCTAAGAAGACCTTTCTTAGCTACTGCAAAAGTCGTTACAGATTGGGGAAAAGGAGAAGTAATTCTTAAGGTGGGAGAGCACACGGTGAAGGTCAACATCAACAAGTTGATGTAGTATCCTTCACAAGATTTCAAGGATTTGGGCGCCATCGACCTATTTGATGACCAAGACATAGAGACTTGCATCAAAGAAGTCATGACGATCAACGAGGAAGCTGATTTCAAGGAGCTAGCTTTGGACGAGCTGACAGGGGAGCTCAAGCCTCTTCCATCTACACTCAAGTACGCTTTTCGTGACTCTCAACAGGTTAAACCGGTGATCATTTCTTCCCAGCTCAATGAGGAGCAGGAGAAACGATTACTCGACGTTTTACAATGGAATGAGAGAGCAATTGGCTGGACTCTAGCTGATTTGAGGGGATTAGACCCTTCATTATGCACTCATCGCATATTTTTGGAGGACAAGTCCAGACCCATGAGGGAAGCCCAGCGACGACTAAACCCTAAGGTATGGGAAGCCATGAAGGAAGCGATCCTAAAGTGGCTTAATGCAGAGATCATCTATCCCATATCAGATAGCCAGTGGGTTAGTCCTGTGCACGTTATTCCCAAGAAGACAGGAGTTACAGTGATCGTGAACGACAAGGGCGAGGAGATCCAAACGTGCCTTCCGACGAAGTGGTGAGTTTGTATCAACTACCGGAAGCTAAACGCCGCAGCAAAGAAGGATCACTTCCCGTTACTGTTCATCGATCAAATCCTTGATCGACTAGTAGGTCAGACTTACTTTTATTTCTTGGATGGTTATTCAGGGTACAATCAGATTGCGATTCATCCGGACAACCAAGAAAAGACGATGTTCACATGTCCCTTTGGCACGTTCGCTTTTAGGCGAATGCCATTCGGGTTGTGTAATGCCCCTGCAACATTCCAGAGATGTATGACGACTATATTTTCCGATTTCCTTGGCGACACTCTCAAAGTCTTCATGGACGATTTCTCTGTCTTTGGAGATGATTTCGACAGCTGTCTAGCTCACCTGACAAAGATCCTTGAGGTCTGCGTCAGGAAATGACTGGTATTGAGTTGGGAGAAATCCCATTTTATGGTGCAAGAGGGAGTATTGCTCGGGCATCTCGTCTCGGGAAAAGGTTTGGAGGTTGATAAGGCCAAGATTGAGGTAATTCAAAACCTTCCTCTCCCCACTACATTACGAGATTTACGGAGTTTTCTAGGACACGTTGGCTTCTACCGCAGGTTTATACGAGACTTTGCTAAAGTTTCCAAACCGCTAACCACTCTTCTTTGCAAGGATAAGGAATTTTTCATCGACAAAGAAGGGGAGCGTGCATTCGAGATGTTGAAGCTCGCCTTGATCGAAGCACCAATTCTTCAAAGTCCTAATTGGGACTTACCTTTTGAGATTATGTGCGATGCTTCAGACTATGCAGTTGGAGCAGTGTTGGGACAACGGATAGATAAGAAGCCAACTACCATTTGGTATGCGAGTAAGACCTTGGATGAAGTTCAAATGAATTATACGACGATAGAAAAGGAGCTGTTGGCAGTGGTCTACGCATTCGGGAAGTTTAGGCCTTACATCTTGGGAAGAAAAATTGTTATTTATACAGATCATGCAGTATAAAGTACTTGTTTTCCAAGAAGGAGGCAAAGCCACGATTGATACGATGGGTGCTGCTTCTTCAAGAGTTTGACTTGGAGATTAAAGATAAGAAGGGCAGCAAAAACTCGGCGGTGGATCACCTATCTCGTCTCCACATTTCAGGTACAAGAGACATTAATGATTCATTTCCTGATGAGCATCTTCTTGCAGTATCTAGTCATGCTCCTTAGTTCGCACAGATCGTCAATTTTCTGGTGACTGGATTGATCCCACAGCATTAGAATCAGCATCGTAAAGATAAGTTCTTCCATGAACTCAAATATTATTATTGGAAAGAACCACTTCTATTCCATGTAGGATACGATCAGATCATACGCCGATGCGTAGCGGAAGAAGAACAAGGAGGCATATTATCGATGTGTCACTCATCAGCATGTGGAGGACATTTTGCCGCATGAAAGACATCAGATAAGAATTTACAAAGCAGTTTTTATTGGCCCACCATCTTCAAGGATGCCCACCGTTTCTACACGGAGTGCTTACAATGCCAGGCAGCATTAAACATCTCCAAGCGAGATGAAATGCCAATGAGGCCTATCCTTGAGGTGGAGATATTTGATTTATGGGGGATCGACTTCATGGGACCTTTCCCACCTTTGATAACATGCTATTTATACATGAAATTACATGATTATTAATGCAAGTAAAGGCATTAATCATTCTAAATATATGCATGTTATCATATTTTAAGTATATTTCTATCATTTTGTATAATTTCATGTTATGATATAAAAATATATCAATTCATGGATTATTATATGTAATTAAACATTATAATTTATAATCCTATTTCTATTTAAGATCATAATGATGTTTTCATGATTAAATGATAAGAGAAATGATGATTATTAACATTAATGTATTTTTATAAATCTGAATTTATTTAGATTTATTTTTGATTTTTAAGTATTTAAATTAATTAAAATAAAAGCAAAAAAACGGGGTATTTTTCGCACAAGCCCACGTGGATGCGACATGGCACTTAGGGCCACATGACAGAGCCACGCGGACCGCGCGAGTTCCCGCGTGGCACGGAGGTGACGTGTCAATATTTATATTTACTCGTAATAGTATGGTTATAGTACATATAAGCATCCGATAGTTCGGATTTAAGCTAACCCATATAACCGACTCACCTTATATACCCGACAGGTCTCCATCTTTTTCTCCGTGTGCGACTATGTTCTCTTGTTTTACTTTGATTGCAGGACACGTGGCACGATGTGGCGCGTCGGATGGAAATCGCGATGAAGATCGCGTGTCGATGCGGTGGACGCGAGGTCCATCTGATCTCTGATCACACACGTGCGTTAAATGAAATTTAAGTGAAATCATCCGAACTGTCCATCAAGGGAGTTATAACGGTCCACATTCAACGCATCCGATGGATCTCCGATTTAATAAGGATCACACGATGAAGATCCGACGAACGAGAGGAAGCAACGCGTCTCTTCGTACACAATATATGGACTCATCTCAACCTTTGATCGTTGATTGGAAGGATGTGATATAATCGCACAGTTTTGATCAACTAAAGCTTCACCGCGACCATTGATCAAGTGGCGACTCTTCATCGGACGGTTACACCCCATTTCGTCTTTAAATAGACTGTTCTTCACGACGGAAAGCTTCGTCTTTGAATCTTCAAGAAATTCGAACTATACAGACACCAATTCAAGTGCCAATTGATTTCTTTGTGTTCTTAATGCATTTCCTCATCCAAGGAATACTTGAAATCAAATTTTGATCGAGAGATTTGGGAGAAATCACATCTTGAACTTCAAATTTTGTCTTCGAAAACGTGGAATGAAAAGCCATGCATCCGGCAATTTATTGGATCATTTCGAAGGCTACTTTGGGTTGGATTGTGTGTGTTCATCTTAATATTTCATCATTTAGTGTTAATTTTACATTTTGAATCGTAGATTAAGTTTAATATTAGTTTAATTTCTTTTTTAAATCAATTTCACGATACAAATTTTCTCCTAACTTCAAACTTTGATTACTCTGCGAATTCTCATCCAAATCAGTCAATTTTTTATTTCGTGGATTCACAATTGAGTTATCTTTCTTAATTGAATAAAATGCCCAATTTCTAATCTCAATTCGTTGTCCGATTTAATCGAATTTCAAAGATATCTCTCAAAATTCCCTAATTCTCCGTGGATTCGACCCTTAATTACCATTATACTCTTTAATTAAATTGATTAATCATAAATTGATAAGTTTAGGACTTTGTTTTGATACTAAATCATGTGCATTCAATGACCATACGAAATAGTACCCTTAACCTTCTGATGGGAAAGAGTATATTTTGGTAGCGGTTGATTATGTGTCAAAGTGGGTAGAAGCTATTCCTACTAGGACAAACACTCATCGGGAAGTACTCAGGTTTGTACGAGGAACATCTTCTCGCGATATGGTTGTCCGGGGCCATAAATCAGTGATGGAGGCTCACACTTCAACAATGCACACTTTCGTGCATTATTGAAGAAATATGCAGTACATCATTGCGTCACCACACCGTACCACCCCCAAGAAAATGGGCAAGTTGAAGTGAGCAACCAAGAAGTCAAGAATATTTTAAAGAAGATCATTTGACCAGACGGTAAGGATTGGGCACATAAGCTTCTTGATGCTTTATGGGCATATCAGATGGCTTATAAGACACCCATTGGGATGTCTCCATTCTGACTCATATTTGGGAAGGCGTGCCACCTTCCGGTTGAGCTTGAGCATAGAGCCTATTGGGCAATAAAGAAGCTCAACCTATCTTTGGATGAAGCAGGTAAACATAGATTTCTCCCGCTGCAGGAATTACAAGAGTTAAGGTGTGACCCGTACGAAAACGTGGAGATCTACAAAGAAAAGACCAAGGCCTTTCATGAAAGGAACATCAGAAGATGAACCTTCCACGTCAATGAAAAGGTTTAGTTATATAAATCTCGTCTTAAGCTTTTTGTAGGTAAGCTGTGCTCATGATGAGACGGTCCTTATATGGTTGTGGAATCGTTTTTGACAACGGATCAGTGCTTATTTTTTACCCTAAATCCGGCAAACAATTCAATGTAAATGCGCATCGTCTGAAGCCTTACCTTACAGCCGAGCCACCACACTAGCAGATAATGTAAATTTGCATCTTCCCGAGGTACATGAGGACGTGATAACGGTAACACCCTCATCTCATCGATCATCGTAGCTTCATTAAGTTTTGTCTGGCTGAAGACGTTGAACTTAGTGCCCTTGGGAGGCACCCTAAGATTATCTTACTATTTTATTTAGTTTTTTTTTTGTAGTTTATATCAATGTACATACATAGTTGAAGGAACCTACCTACAACAACAAGCAATTTTGGACAAATTCCAGAGACATGCGTCAACACGCACTAATGAGTTTTTCTAAACATTTTTACTTCTCATTTCAATTTACAATCTTTTTCATGTAATGCATGATCTTCTTGCCATCTTTTATAAACATAATGATTTCATTGAGGGCAATGAAAGATTTAAGTTGGAGGGTGAGGACTTAGAAAAACTCAAATTTTCAAAATTTTTCAAAATTTTTAAACTTTTTACTATTTTAAACTCCTATTTTTCAAATTTTTACCACTTTTAACACCTTAGAAGTCTTAACATTTTGAGATCCTATTCCTAGAGATGTATAAGTGAGGGCCTCATAGCCCATGTGATTACATTTTGAGTAATAAAGCCAAGTGATATAGAGAAACCATGGATTTTTTTTTTAGTGGTTGACTTCTTCGGGGTTAGGTATCTAACGAGCACCGAGGAAAATGAGTAATCAGAGGTTGAAGTGCTATTGGATTGAAATGGAGAGATTTTGAGTGAAGTTCAAGAAAATTCCTATCCCCTACCTTACATCAGCCGAACCTACTTGGTGTGGGAATTCCTTGCTTCCGAACTTTCTCTTAGAAGAGTGCAATGTGCCATAATTTTTGATGCACCTATTTTTTTCCTTTAGACATTAGTTCCAACTTTTTCCTTACCAGTCAATTAGACACCCAAAATTCAGCTTCACTGATTATAATTACACTCCCAAGTGATAAATATATCCACCGCATTTTCTTTTTCCATCATCTACACAAGCCTTTTTCCAATTTCCCTTACAAGCAAATATTCCTTCATATTATACTTCAGAAATTTTGAATACTCTCTTCAAACATTAAAATAGCCTCCATATCCTTGTTTTATGTAAAGTCTTCAAATGTTATCTTCTTCTTCTCGAAAAATTTATAATATACAAAAAGAAGAAAGAAAAGAAGAAGAAAAAGAGAAGAAAATATGAAAAAGAAGAAAAGAAGAAGACAAAGAGAAAGAAGGAAAGAAAAGGAGGAGAAAAAGGAAGAGAAGAATAATGAAAGTGAAAAGAAGGAAAAATATGAGAAAATTATCTCTACCTATCTTTACCCATCAATACCATTCCATTTCTAGCATGTATATATCCAATTTTACCACTCCACACCATCTCTACCAAATTCTATTTATCCTTTTTTACAATCATCATCCATATCATTTGGGAGGATAATCAAACATCAGTGGTACCTTTCTTTGTATATAATATCCAACGTGTTTACATGCTGATTTGCTTTTAACCCAGTTATTCCTTTTAAAAATAGTGTCTTTTTACTCTTTTCAGCTACCTTATAACGATACATCCCAAAGTAGGAAATCCCTTTGCAATGCACTCTTTAAGGGAGAAAGAAGAGTTGAGGGGAATTCTAATGTACCAAGTAGCCTCCAAATGAGTGAAAGAGTGATGTGAGAATAAGAGAGGTGAGGATTACATCTGCTCATGAGAGTGTAAGAATGATGTAGGATATTTATGAGATGTATCTAAATCCTACATATGAAGGGAGGATCTATGAATGATATCACTGAAGGAACTAAGTCGAAAATTAGATGAGATATGGTAGAAGCTTAATGGGAAATAAGAGATGGATAATGATGATAAAATTTAATTATGAAAAGAGGAATGCACGGACGATGAGTGTGATATGAATTTCAGAAGGAGAGTAAAAGAAAGATGATAGTGAGAAAGTTGGAAGTGAGAGGATAATTAGTCGAGGGAATAGTCGCGGAATGAGAGAGTGAGATAGTCAGAGAGTGAGAGGGTGAGAAGAGAGATGAAAGTGAGTCGGATAATGAGGATGAGAAGAGAAGAAAGGGGTTGGAAGCGAGGCGACGGAAAGGGAGATTGACGGGGTGATTAAATAGGACGAACGAGATTGCGGAGAGGAAAAGGAAGAGAGTATAATATAATTTAAGAAATGGATAGGAGAATATTGGACTTACGATATTAGATTTATGAACTAATATCACGAAAAGGGGAGGATGATACCTGAGATGGGAGGGAGAAGCGATGCTCCCGAATCGCTTCACAGAACTGGATATTCCTCGACAGGCTTCGGACGTAAAGTGGATGAAAGGCGACAGAAAAGGGGGAGAAAAGATAGGGGGATAGAATCGAAGAGGATTTTGGTGGGAGAAGCACAGGAGATACGATGAACACGAGGGATAAAAAGTAACCAATAGAACCGATTTTCATTCATCAAAAAACTACTCGTTTCTCTCTTACAATCGTCTTTTATAGAGTAGAGAAAGAGAGAAAGGTTGGGACGAAGAGTCGTTTCGGAAAAGAGGAGCAGTTGCGGCGGTTATGCATCCTCTCCATAGACAGGGAGAGTTCTTTGATGCTCACGTCACTGATCAGAAGATAAAATTGAAGCTCGTGTGGAAGACGTCGTCCGCGCCGGTAGACGGGAGTTCCATTCGTAGCGTTGACCCGCGGTTGTGCCGCTTGTAGTGAAAGAAATAATCGACGATAATTTAAGTGTTGACGCGTCGAAGTTTCAGGTTTCTCTCGCAGCGGGAAAAGATGTAGGACAACGTCTTCATTGTAGTTATTTGTTGACATAATCCGTGTTGACCGTCTGCTGGATTTTCAGTTAGAAAAGGCCACCCGACGGAAAATCTTTAATAGGTGACGTTCTTGGATTCCTCAGTCCGATTGTGTATGACCTTCTTTGACAAAAGGGCGGGCGTATAAAAACCGAAATCGGGGTACTCATCCAGGTAAGAGTAACTTTCGTTGGGTTCCTTTATGTACGAATTTCGCTCGCTTCCGTTTCGAGTGTCGTAATCTTTTGTTGATGAGAGGTAACGACGTCATGGCGGGTGCCGATACCTTCGGGCTGGTATGTTCTCCTTTACCAAACTCTCGCTGATCGTTAGATAGTCGTAAATGGTGTTTCTTGAGAGCACTTGACTTTCCGAGTTCTTGCCCGTCGAGGTAGTCACTTGCTTCCTTGCTGCCGTCGTAGCTGTAGTAGTTGTAATGGTAGCTGCAGGCACCTCAGTAACAAACTCATGTCTTTTGATCACTGTGTATGGTGAAGAAGAACTCGAGTTCTTCGCTGAGGACTGGCGCAACATGAATAGTCACTGGAGTTGACCGTTTTGGAGTTGTCTTGAAGACGCCTTAACTTTGTGCGTCCTGTCCTTGTCAAGAACATAGAGTTTCTCAGATTTTCTTACTCTTCTTTACTTGCATTCTCATGTAGTTTTAAACCTCTATGGTGACCAATAGAGGGGATAGAGACTTTACACCGATCTCATATTCTCTTCACTCGGATTATCCCTTGTCTTTTCATACTTCATTCCAACTATTCTGACTTTTAGAAGCCGTAGGTCTCTTTTGTTGTAGTTGGACGTGCTGATGATGAGATTGAGGAGCAGGTTAATCCCTGCCTGTGAAGAAGTTTCCATCTTCTTCACCAACCGTGACGGTTGCACCACAATGGGAGGTAAGTCTCACTGTTGAAATCTTCATCTATTTTGCTCATGCTTCAGCTGTTGCCATAATTCAATGCCTGTAGCTAACTCACCTTTAATTAGAAGTGTTGATGATTTGACTTTGAATAGGTCTTCATGTCTTCACCCTTTATCATAAAGGTATTGTTAAAATGGGAGATAAATGGGATTTCTGCTTGTGATTGTCTTCATTGATGATAGCTTTGACTTGAGTTGTCACCAAGATAGTTTCTTCCCTACTTAATAATATTTAGATCTCTTCTAGAATTATTTCTAAGGGAGGTTTTCAAAGAAATAAAGGGATGTAATTCAAAGAGGTTTCATACTGATTTTCTTTGAGATCATTAATTAACATGATATAAGGTACCTATGATATGGTGGATAAGGTTTGGAGATTAAGGAACCTATATCAAAGGAAAAAAGGTGGTTGACTTGGTCCATTCAAAGACTTCTAATTATCTAAGGATAAGGCTAATTTCTTTTGACCAAGTCAATCATTAGATCAGTGTAAAATAGAGGAAGGAGGGAAGATAATTCCCTTAAAATCTACACTCTCTTTATTTATTTAGAGAGGTCTTCTTCATCCATTTAAGGAATGGAAAATTTATCAAATTGGTAGATAAGGAGGAGGAGGAGGAGGATAGGTCACTTAGAACCCATGTGTTTCATGTTTATGAAATAATTCTCCATCAAAGAATCTTTTCATTCCCATAGCATCAGACCTTAGATATGCTCACCTCGATTACACTTGAGTATTGACTCGACTATTAGCCGATGAGCACTACCCTAATATGCTCTAAGGAAGTAAACCTATTTATGGAATCTATATCACCATGGTCCACACTACGATGAAAAGTAATTACACATTGATACACTTCACTTCTTTAGTTGCAGGATCCTGGGGTGATAAGACTTTCTAAGGAGATTACATAGTGAATTTCTAGGAGACTAGCAATTATTCAATTTGGGGGGTGTGATAACATGCTATTTATACATGAATTTACATGATTATTAATGCAATTAAAGGCATTAATCATTCCAAATATATTCATATTATCATATTTTAAGTATATTTCTATCATTTTGTATCATTTCATGTTATGATCTAAAAATACATCAATTTATGGATTATTATATATAATTAAAACATTATGATGTTTAATCCTAATTATATTTAATATCATAATCATGTTTTAATGATGAAAATATAAGAGAAAAGATCTTTATTAACATTTATGTATTTTAATAAATTTATTTTATAAGATGCATGAATGTATTAATTTAATTAATATTTAATCTCTTATTATTTTAATAATTTGAATGTTTATAATGGTAGATTATTCAATTTCTGATCCAAGAAAACAAATTTGAATTAATTTGGAGTTGTATTTTGAAAGTTATGATTTGTACAATTTTAAGGAATTTTCTGGAATTTTTCTGAATTTAATTAAGTTTATTTTCGATTTTTTATTGAATTTAAAACATTAAAAAATAGCAAAAAGGGTGCATATTTCGCGCGAGCACACGTGGATGCGATGTGGCACGTAAGGCCAGGTGGCAGAGCCACTCGGACCCGCGCGAGTGCCTGCGTGGCACTGAGGACGTGTGGCGTGACGTGAAGCGTCGGATCAACATTGCATGGAACATTGTGTGTAGATGCGGTGAACGCGAGGTCCACCCGATCAAGGATCAAACACGTGCGTTAAATGGATTTTAAGTGAATTCATCTCGGCCGTTAATCTCGCGAGTTATAATTGCAAAGATCACTCGTGATAGTTGGACTCTTCAACATATCGCGATCGTTGGATTAAGATCCAACGGATGATCAAGCGACGCGATGTTTCAAATTAAAACACTCGGACTCACCTCAGCCCTTCATCGGCGATCAAACGATTCGGACTTAATCGCGATGATTTGATCAACGGACGCTTCATCGCGACCATTGGTCGCGATGCAGTTCTTCATCGGACGGTCGCGCCCAAATCTGCCCTTTAAATAACGTGTTCTTCGCGACCAAAAGACTCGACCTTGAATCTTCCAGAAATTCGAACTGTCTAGATACCAATTCAAGTGCCAATTTGATTTCTTCATGTTCTTGACTCGTTTCCGCGTCCAAGGAGTAGTTGAAATCAGAATTTGATAGAGATTTATGAGAAATCACATCTTAAACTTCAATTTCATCTTCGAAAATGCGGAATGAAAAGCCATGCATCTGGCGATTAATTAGATGATTTCAAAAGCCAGTTTGGGTTAGATTGCGTGTTTTCATCTTAATCTTTCATCATTTAGTGTTAATTTTACATTTTGAATCGTAGATTAGGTTTAATGTCATTTTAATTTCGGTTTTAAATCAATTTCGAGATACGAATTTTCTCCTAACTTCGAACTTCGATTACTTTGCGAATTCTCATCCAAATCACTCGATTTTTGATTCTAAGGATTTGGAATTATAAATTGACCAATTTTTAATATCAATTCGTCATCCAATTTGATCGAATTTCAAAGATATCTCTCAAAATTCCCTAATTCTCAGTGGATTCGACCCTTATTTACCATTATACTCTTTAATAAAATTAATTAATCATAAATTGATAATTTTAGGACTTTGTATTGACACTATAACGTGTGTATTCAACGACGATACGAATTAGTCTTGTCACCGACGATGCCAATCGACGGTTGCATTCCTGTGCCCGAATTCGCGACCACAGTTGCTCTTTCGCGCTGAGGATTCCCCGTACCCACACAATGCCTGTTCTGGGGTGGAATTCATCAAGGTGATTGGGTGAGTTCAGCGGAGCGAAAAGGGAGGAAATGGTGGGGCGATCGGGGGGTGGGGGGGGGGGGAATTGTTAGGGCATCAAGCGGAATTCGGCTGGGCGAGGGGATGTGCGGGTGACGAAATTTGACCAGGCGAATGGTGCGGGCGATGGAAGGGGGGGGGAGCATGGAATTCAGCAGGCGAGGAGGGAGGTTGCTGACTAGGTGATGAGGCGAGGGTGGAAGGGCGTCGGCCTGAATTATGCAGGGCGACGGGACGAGGATAGTGGACAAAGAGGTGAGAGGGAAGCTGGAAGAAGGGTGAGGACGACCCAACGATGCGGGAGATGGGTGCGGAGGTGTTGGAGATCAGGGTGGTACGAAGGCGTGCTCCGGCAGTGACGGCGGTGATAACATGCATATTTAACTCAAATTCTTATCTTATTTAACTCATATTCATACTTATTTTATGTGATTATGATGCATGTTATCATAGTTTTTATGAATTTTCTCCATTGGTATATCATTTTACTAAAGTCCATATTTATGCATTATTTAGGGTTAATTATGTGCTTTCTAGATGTTTAATCTTTTGCAAGGTTAAATAAATAGGAATTAATTACTTCCCTTGATTTATTTTTACTTTAGTAAATGATTAGAAGAATTAATGGATGATATTAAATACACTTCTTAAAAGATTACTTAAGGTTATTTTAAATTCATCTTATATCTTTCTTTTAATTTATATTTTAGATGACATAATATTAAAAAGAAATAAATTTATGATCCAATAGAGAAAATTTGAGTTTAAAAGGAGTTCTATTTTTAAAGTTATTGATTTCTGAATTTTTTGGAATTTTTATGGATTTTATTTGATTTTTATTGATTTCATTTCCTAAATTTAAAAAGGCAAAAATGGGTTATTTTCTGTAGGAACCGCAGGCTGACGTGGCGTGAGACCCACGTGGATACGACAGGGCATGCAAGGCCACGTAGCAGAGCCGCGCGAGCCCACGCAGCGCCTAGGTGGCGCGGAGGTGGCGCAGACGCGTGGCAGGGCCACGTGAGTCCACGCGGACGCCCGGGTGGTGCCACATGGTGAGAGCAACTTTGGGATGGCAAGTGATGGGCCCATGGGTTAGTGGGCCCAAGTAATAAGTTTGGGGCGGTAACGCAAATGCGTTTAAGCCGTCCACATTTTATACTTGACAATTCCCCTCATTTCGTCCGTGTGGGACTATGTTCACGCGGAAATTCTTCTTTGCAAGACATGTGGTAGAATAAGGCGTGATGGATACAAATCCTATCATGTAAAGCGTGTCAGTCGCATGGACTCGGCTCCATGCGATCACCATCAAGTCACGTGCATTTAAAGACATTTAAAGAAGTGATCGACGACTCACCTTGCAACACGTGGCATCGCGAGGAGGCTCCGATCGAGATCGGATGGGCGAAATCAACTGAGAACGTGGGTTCACGTCGTGCGATTGTGGGTTCGTGGCCCACGGTCAGCACATGATCGTGACAGTCAATCGGTCTTCATCGAAGCGATCGGTCCTCATTTTTCGCGCGGAAATCCCTTATAAATATCGATGTATTCTATTCTTCTACTTAACTTTTGATTGAATCGTGAAGAAATTAAGTGATTTTGAAGGAAGATTTTAAGTTCTTCGTGATTCATTGCTTCCTAGAGTCAATTTTGCATCCATTGAAGCATGATAATCATGAATTATTGCAAAAGAACTATCGTAATCTCCCCTTAAACAACGAACGCACGTCGAACACGAAACTAGGGAATACTCTTCAATCCGCGTGAATTAAAGCCAAATCATCACGTCAATCGGGTACGTAGTATGATTCGTTCGTAATCCTTGAAGTTTATGTAGTTTATATTAGAATTAGGTAGGTAATTAGAGTTTAGAAGTAGTTAAATTCATCTTTTTGCCAAATTTTAGTGACGGATTTTTGTTAATTTTCAAGCAAGGATATCTCTCTGATCTTAAATCTAAATTACTTGATTTTTATTTCATTGGATTCCTTGTTTCATCAACTTTCCATGGATAACAAAATCGTCAAATTCTATGATTATTTGACCCTTCAATTTAACGTTTGACCATCTACTGGTCATTTTAAATCTAAATTTGGGGGTTGACTTGCGGGATTAATTACTTTTAAAATAAAAACTGAAATTTAACAATTTTGGTTCTTTGGAATCCTCTGGTTGTTAGCTTTCCATTCATATTGAATTGCAAGATTTGGATATCATTTGGTTAGTCAATTTGAAGATTTACATCAAATGTTTATTTGAGGATTTTTCTGATATTTGATTTTCAATAATTTATTTTAAATCCAATTCTTCTCGAAAAATCTCAAATTTTCTATCAATAAATTTCATTTTTTCTCTAGTTTCTAAATATCTAATTTTCATAATATTTTAAGCTCTTTTTATTCTCTAATTTTTTAGAAAGCAAACTGTTGGTCAAAGTCAACACTTTGACCTTGACTTTTGACATTTCTTCTAAAAATCAATTTTCTAAAGTCTTAAAATATCTTCTCTCATATATTTATATCATTTTTATTGATTATATATCACTATCACTTCTTAAAGTCCTAATTAAACCTAAGTTTGACGAAGTCAACTCTGCAATCAAAGTCAACTGTGTTCTCTGGGGATCGATCCAATACTTGCACTATACTTGATTTTATACCTTTGTCATTGTCAGTTTGGAATTATAAATTTTGTTTGACCGACATTTGTGTATTTTAACGACCGCATAAAATGCTTCGTCAAGCGGCATGCTGGAAACCGCAGCGATCATGACGGCGCAATGATCAATAGGGGCGTTGATAGCAATGCAGCGGTGACGGTAACGTGATCGCGAAAAGGGGAGGTGGCTGTAGCGGCGGCATGTGCGGCGGCGACACATAGGCAGTGGCGGCGACGGTGGCAGCGGCGGCAGTTGGTCTCATTCCTCGATCTTCCTCGAGTAGTCACTCAAGTAGGAGGACACTTCTTTTCTCAAATGACGGCTAGGGTTTGTGGGTGGGTCCTTTCCCCTCTTATAGAGCCCAAAATGGGCCGAGAGGGGAAATGGCCAACTTGAGGCCCACGACTCGAAAGCCTAAAACATAATAATAACAACGGTCCACAAAAGAGGGGAGATTGAGATTAAAGAGGGCTCGCTAAAACACTTGCGGGCCGATAAAGTACAAACGATGAAAGAAGGTAGATCCACGCACGTGAGCTCGGAGTGGGGCGAGACAAGGTCCTCAAGCGGTATAGCGGAACTTGGCATCCTTCGTCTTTGCCTATCACGGGGGCTGAACACACGCGGGTGTCGGCTCCTCCGGCTCCGTAGTGTCATACCTTGGTGGCGACGGGGGTCGTACGCCACCAAGTATGGAGAAGTGATTCTCTTTCATGCATACATGAACTAAGCTGAGAACGACCGTCGCAAAGCTAGAGCACCTAAGGACTTTGGCAATCGATCTCCACTCGATTATGTTGAAAGCCTTCTCCATGTCGAGTTTGATAATGACGTTAGAACTACGGATATCCTGATCGAGGGACTGTGCAAGCTCACGCACTAGTATAATATTATGGTGAGTGTTTCATCCTTGAACAAACCCGCATTGTTCTGGCGATATGAATTGATCAAGGAAAGCTCTTATACGTCCTGTAAAAATTTTGGATACTACTTTGTAGCATATGTTACAAAGACTGATGGGCTGAAACTCACAAAAAGAAGTTGGGTTCATCACTTTTTGCGATAAGTGCAAAAAGGTGGCTTCCTAACTCCTAGGAAAATTTTAGCCCTTTAAGATTTCCAGGATCGCTCATACTAAATCTGTGCTGATAATATCCCAGCATGCAACATAAAAGTCAACTGGAAAACCATCTGGACCGGGTAATAGATTCCTACCTATAGAAAAAATCACATCTCAGATCTCTTTACCTAGGTTTAAGGGTTTAGGGTTTAGGGTTTTT